>JAPKLW010001487.1:67892-111968 GCA_026898455.1 Plectranthus barbatus | reverse complement strand
TTTAGTGCTTAGTTGTGTTTCGAGCCTGCAGTCCTTGAGTTCGATAATTTATTACTTGCCCTCTGCAGTGGTCTGTACACTTGCAGCTTTAGCGCGTTGCGAAACGCGCTATCAAGTTTTTGGCGCCGTTGCCGGGGACTGCAAAGATTTGCAATTAACACTAATTCTGATATTACGCTAATTACTCTAGGCTTTATTTTACGCATTTTAATTTTAATTCTGTTTATTCTCTGTGCCGTTCACGGTGTGTTTTCTTGTGCAGGTAGTGTATGCAAACCAGGGCAAAAGGTCCAGCTGCTGAACCTTTAGACCCAGAGATCGAGTCTACCTGCCGAAGAAACACCGCGAGAAGGAAGTTGGCGTTTCAGATGGCTGACAATCAAGCGGCACAGATAGCTGAGCTGCAGAGGCAGCTCCAAGAGATGAATCTACGACTTCAAGAGAATCAGGCTCCTGAAGCCCGGAGAGCGCCCACTGTTGATGAGATGTACGAGCCTATGACTGACAGGCATCGTAATGCTGATTTTGGATTGAGGGTGGACACACCGAACTTTGAACTGAAAACTGGTCTGATACATACAGCCCAGCAGAACCAGTATGGGGGACTACCATCTGAGGACCCTCATTTACACGTTCAGAGATTCCTGCTGCTCTGCGATACAGTTAAGCAGAATCAGGTGCCTATCGACTATATTCGGTTGCACCTGTTCCACTTCACATTGCGCGACAGAGCCTTATCGTGGTACATGACGTTAAACTGCAACGAGATCTCAACATGGGAAGAATTATGCAAGCTGTTTCTGATTCAGTTCTTCCCACCCAGCAAGACCATTCAGTTGCAGACTCAGATTTCACAATTCAGGCAGTTTTCTGGAGAGTCATTGTACGAGGCTTGGGAGCGCTTCAAGGATCTCTTGCGCTCCTGCCCTTGCCATGGTTTTACTGAGAAGCAGCAGATGTGTCATTTTTACAAAGGACTGGACAGGGAGACCCAGAAGCATGTGAATGCTTCAGCTGGAGGGTCACTGACTGCTAAACCACCACAGGAAGGGTTAGCTTTACTGGAAATGATGGCAAAAAGTGAGTACAACTGGCCAGCAGACAGGGATGATCACAGAATAGCAGCAGTTGATGACACTGGAGATTTAGTTGCTGAGGTTAAGTTGATGAGGAAAGAGGTGGCTGCTTCCACCAAATTACTGGAGACCCGGATTGCTAAGCTGGAAAATAACCGCCCGCAGCAAGGTTATGAGCAAATGGAAGATGCAAATTTTGTGAACCAGAGGAACTTCCAGAACAATAGGGGATATCCATCAGGGAACATGACGTACCATCCCAACAATCGGAATCACCCCAACTTCTCCTACGCCAATCCGAATAATGCACTGCAGCCCCCACCTGGGTTTTCTGTAACCAATGGGGCAGTTGATGGCCCTGAAGAGCCGAGCATGAGGGAACTCCTCACGCAGTTTATTGCAGTGTCCAATGCCAAGACAAACAAGATGGAGGGGGACATTTCTGAGTTGCAAACTGCTATGGGAGAAATGGGGAAGCATACGAAGCAGATGGATACACAGATCTCCCAGATTGCCAAGACAATCAGCAATCAGCACACTCCTGGAAAGTTTCCTAGCAATACCGTGGTGAACCCGACGGAGCACTGCAATGCCATTACCACTCGTAGTGGCAGAGGATATGAGGGCCCATCTGTGCCCACTTATACGCCTGTGCAACCTGAAGTTGCACAGCCTGCTCCTATTCTTCCTGAAGAAGAACACAGTCAAGAGAGTAAGGGTACTCGTCTGGAGTACAGAACTCCTTTTCCTGGCTATATCGCTATTCCTTTCCCACAGCGATTTGCTAAAAGGCCATCTAAGCCTGCTGACACGCCTGTGCAACCTGAAGTTGCACAGCCCGACCCTGTTCTTCCTGAAGAAGAACGTACTGAAAAGGGTAAAGAGGTCTATCCTGAAGACAGACCCAAAGTTGCTGGTCCTACCGCTGTTCCTTTTCCGCAGAGGCTTGCTAAGAAGCAGAAGAATGAGAGGTACAAGCGCTTCCTGGAGCATATGAAGAAGATCCACATCAATCTACCTCTGATTGAAGTGGTGCAGGAAATTCCTGGGTATTTGAAGTTTCTGAAGGACATGGTTACCCAGAAGAAGCCCTTTGGCGCGTTCGAGACAGTAAACCTCTTCGAGGAATGCAGCGCCATTATTCAGAAGAAGATACCAGTAAAAAGGGCTGATCCAGGATGCTTCTCAGTCCCTTGTACCATTGGGGGACAGAATTTTGAGAAGGTCCTCTGTGACTCGGGGGCGAGCATAAATCTGATGCCCTTATCCATCTTCAAGAAATTGCAGATTGGGGACATCAAACCGACTACCATCAGGCTTCAGATGGCTGACAGGTCGGTAAACTACCCTAAAGGGGTAGTCGAGGATGTACTGGTGAAGGTTGGGAATTTTGTCTTCCCAGCCGACTTTGTGGTTCTGGACATGGAGGAAGATAGAGGTATTCCACTGATACTTGGGAGACCTTTTCTGAACACTGCGGATGCACTGATCGATGTGAAGAGAGGCGAGCTGAGCCTGAGAGTGAATGATGAGACAGTCACGTTCTCCATCTGCAAGGCCATGGAGAAGAAGAACTGCGGTGGGCAATTCAAGGACTCTGACCTGATTCCAGACACTGATCTACCTGATCCCTAGGTCCACCTCTACTGTGTCTAGCTACAGACAATAAATAAAGCGCTTGTTGGGAGGCAACCCAACTTTCTATCTCTTTCTAGTAATTTAAATTTATGTTATTTCTTTTTATTTTCATATTTTACGTTCACTTGTGGTTGTTGAGTTTGTTGGTACAGGAACAGAGCTCGAAGTGCTAGAAGTTACATAAGTTTATGGCCCGCTCTCCACCGCAGTGAGATTTATCGAGGTTCTCCACACATCTCCGTGATCCTTTTTCCCACAAACTTATTCTCTCCTGTGTATCGAATAAGTTTGGGGGGAGGAGGAGGTGATCGGTCGATGTGTGTGTTTCTTCCTTATTGTCTTTTATGTTTAAACTGCTTTTGTTATTAGTTTGGTTTTTTTTGGAGTGGTTATTTGCTGAATTAGAGTTGATTAGGATTTTTAGTTTTATTTAATTTAGCTGAGTCTATGATGGAACTTGGATAGTGGATAGTAAGGGATTTTTAGGGTGTTTATTTTTGCGTTATTGATCAAGTTTATGACGACAGCCCTTTCTTTCTCGTGAGACTTATATTGATTGCTGTGAATGATTTGGTGATGTGTGGACTGATGAAATTGATTTTGGCCTCTTGAATAAGCTTATAGCCATGTGAGGATTTGAGCCTATTTTTGTTTCATTGAGAGTATGTCGCTGTGCATTTGATCTCTAGAACTTGCTCTGGTTTCTTGCTCAAAATTGCGTAGGAGAGTGTCAAGGATTTAGAAGTGATCTTAGGCCATCTTTTCATGAGCCACAATGAACCCAAACACTAACCTGATGCATTACTCCTTTGTTAGCCCAGTTGAGCCTGAAAGCCTTTTCTTTCTTAACCCAGATGATAGGAGGTGTGGATGGATTTGTAAGGGTATCCAATAATGTTAGGTGGTGAAAATAGAGTCTTAGTATAAAGCTTTATGAGGGACCAGCTTTGTTAGCTACATTATCACAAACACTGTCTTCTATACAATTTTATCCTTGGTGAAACCCCTTTGAGCCTGTGACTTTTCTCTCTTGTCTATGAGTTAGAAAAAGTGTTGTAGTTCTATCTTGTCTTTGAGGAAGTGCTATATACGGGTGCATGGTATCTTGTCTATAAGATTTGGGTGAAATAAATGATAGATTGGTTTCTATTGTTCATAATTAGCCTTTGAGTCCGTGGTTTTCTGTTCTTGTCTATAAGTGAAAGCCTGGATTCCTTCTTGTCTATGAGTTGAGGTGAAAACAAAATATGGTGGGCAATAGTTGTAATATTTGTCTTGTCTATGAGACAATATTTATAGGAGGATAAGAAATCTTTATTTTGTGTTCAAAAGAAGGTTGGTCCTAAAAATCTGCTGTTGCTAGTAGTTTGTGTTATTTGGTCAGATATGTGGTATGTGATGAGGAATAGTTGGAGTGAATGGAGTTATAAGGATGAATTTATTTAGTCACTTTTTAGCCAAATTTTCCATACCTTTCACCAATGTGCCTACATTAGAACCTGAATTAAAGACCTTTTTGATCTTTATCCTAGCATTCCCATAGTCAGTGGAGAGTTTAGACGATGAGCAAGCTTATGGTAGAAAGAGTGTGCAGTTGACAATTTGAGAGTATACACTAACCTTTCTTACATTTTGAGAGAAAAATTTGAGTGATACACTATCTTGTGAGAAGCGGACTTTTAGAGGCCAGGATTGAAACTGTTTGTTTGCGATAAACTGATGAATGTCACAGTGATTGGTGTGGGAATCACAACCCCATTTTGTGTCTGAAACAGCTGATGATCAATTAATGCACCCCTCGTGTTTACTTCTTTCTTTTATTTGTTTGTCTCATTGTCCGAGGACGAACAATAGCTTAAGTTTGGGGGGTTGATAAACACTCGTTTTGTGCACCTTGCTGATGTGGAGTTGCTCACTTTTGGCCTTAGATCAGATTGTTATGTAGTGTTTTCATGCATTATTCATATTCTTTTAGAAAATATTACGTTTGGTCTGGTTTGTGGTTGTATATGCAGATTTCACGCACAATCGAGTTGTTTACAAGGATTGACAAAATCTCCGAAAAGCCGACTGATGGTAGCTTGTACCGGGAAGAAGAAGGAGTCAGAAAATACAAAAGATAACGCCGAAAACCCGTTCGAGGCAGAATCGGCGACCCAAATAACACAATCGGCGGTCGCCGGTCATGTAGATGGGTCGCCGGTTGTGAATTTTGAAGACATTACGCACGGTGCAAAACCGGCGACCCGGATGACACATCCGGCGATCGCCGATTATGTGGATGGGTCGCCGGTTCTGCAATTTCAGAAGTTTTCTCACGCGACATGATCGGCGACCCGGTTGCATATCCGGCGATCGCCGATCGCGCCTCTCAGGTCGCCGTCTGTGTCCCGTTTTGACGAAATCTGGCGAATCTTTAGCCCAAAACCATATCTTTTGGAGATTTTAAAGGCCTCAACTATAAATAGGACCTCTCTGAACGAAAATAAGGTTCCTATCATCACTTTTTCAACTGAAGAGTATAGAATTGAGGGCAGAAATTCAAGGGGAACTGGAAGAGCATGCCAGGATTTGAAGATTGAAGACTACAGGGTTTTTAATTTCCTTTTCCTGCTTTTATGACTCTTCATCTCTTTGTTTTTCTAGGATTTAGCATGATTGGCTAAATCCCTTTGTGGATTCTAGGGTTTTGAAACTTTGTATTTATTCATTCAACAGTTTATGCAATTTAATGTTCCTTTTCCTTTGATGTTCTAATTTAATTTGGGATTTTCAATAATTGCGATTAACTGGCCATTGATTGTGATTTGAATTGATAATTTTTGAACCGAGAGGTCTAGGTTATCAATTAAGACGCAAATAAATTAGATTTATTAGAACAATTGTCCGAGAGGAAATTGAACTTTTAAAGGGTTTTAAAATCTAAGGTTTTTATCAAGAGTAAACGTCCTTTTGCGCATCCGAGAGGAGTCACTAGGTCTTTTATTTCCATGTTATGGTTTAGAGTCCGAGAGGATCACCTGATAACACTTTCGTGATTGCTCACATCTCTGGAAATTAAATTGGGATTGAATTGCATGAAAACGTTGTTTGTTTAATACTCAAAGTGGATTGCCCTGGAATCCTGTTTTCTCACGTGTTTTCGAAAAATCTTTAATTGTTCTTTTTATTTTATTACTGCTTTAAAATCAATTAGTTTAGATAAACCAAATTCCTTATATGATTCGCCTAGATAGTAGTACGATATCTATGTTTTAGTGCTTAGTTGTGTTTCGAGCCTGCAGTCCTTGAGTTCGATAATTTATTACTTGCCCTCTGCAGTGGTCTGTACACTTGCAGCTTTAGCGCGTTGCGAAACGCGCTATCAGACGGATGCGGAATTAAACTGAGTTCTAACTCTCAGTTTAGCAACAAACTCCTTTGTCAGTTTGGAAGTTTGTTAGGTGAGATTTCGAATTTTAAAGGCGATCGCATCGGTTACAATGCTATTAATGCATATCTCGTATCAATGAATCAAGGTTTGACACGTGGATAACATCTCTTCCCACATCGCTCCAGTCAAATCTCAAAATGGGCATCGCGAGGCAACATATCCCAATCGTCGCTAAATATCAAGAAACCGAAGGGTCATACGATACACCTACCCTTTTAAATGACTTTTCTCTCTGCTATAAATAGGGTTCATATGTATCCTCTGTGAAACACATTTTCTCATTTCTACATTGTCGAACCCTTCCTTCCAAGTATATACTTTGTCTTCAACAAAAACTTTCCTTAAATCTGGAAAAATGGCGATAGAGCCCAAGCCACAAGACATAACCTCACCACCCTTTTTGGGTGTGGTCAAAGAGGGGGAAAAGAAGTATGGGAGGTGCAGAAGACATCAAAAGTTTGAGCAGAGCAGCTCCTACAGCTACAATAGAGGCAAACAAAATCTCTTTGTCTACTATGAAGTGTCAAAGAGGCACGAACTGCTCTAGCTCCTTTTGTAGAATCTCTTTGCTACATGACTATCGACAAACTGTGAAATCAGTTCATGCAGTCAAATGAAAAGAGAAGCTCGGAGGGGCAAGACAACCATAGGGGATGTTCTCCTTGCTCATCTCAGCTGCAAAACTAGAGAAGGAGCTCCCTGCAAGTCTTGCCACTACTGCGTGATTTACCTTTACTATCGGCAATGGCAGCAGACCTCCAAAAAGCATAGCTACAGTAAGTTTGCATGAAGGGAATCTTGGAAAGCTGGTCAGCATATCAAACCAGCCGCCCTCATTACATTGCTACTGCAGTAGCCAGATCGAAGAACATCAAGACCAGAAGAAGCTAGTGTAATCAGCAGGCTTCTAACTCTCTACTAAAATTGCTCTAGACTGACTTGAAAATCAATCAAGCAATATATCTCCAAATCTATAAAGAGAAGATCTTAAGTAGACAGCTGACTTTGAGGGAGAACTTTTCTGAGTTTATGTGACTTTTGTCAAATCTGTAAAAGCTCTAAAGTTATTCACACCTCATCAGCTTAGGTTAAAGATGGCTTTGACCACACCAAAAAGGGGAGAAATTGTTACGATTTTTGTTAGAGAAATCCTTCCTTACCTTTTCTATTTTGGTGGGTCAAAGATTGTAAGCCATCTTAGTAAATTTATCAGTATCTAGAGTTCTAAACTATAATCTTTGTATAGGATCGATCGAGTTGTAATAAAACTTAGGCTGAAGACCGAGCAAAGGAGAATGCTCGAGAACTGACTACATGCACAACTAGAATCTTGGTTTCCACCAAGTATAGCCTTAACCAAAACTGAGTTGGAGCACTTAGCATAAGGTTTTCCATACTAACAAGGAGAACTCTGTATGAGGGCTACCTCATACTGACTAGAAGAAGTCAGTATGAGGGTTTTCCATACTGATCAGGAGAAATTAGTACGAGGGTGTTTTCCATACTAAATTTGGACAATGAATATGAGGGCTAAGCTATGTTGACCTTGGGAAGTTAGTATAAGAGCCTCTACCTTTAAAGCACGAGCTATCCGAAAAAGATCAAAGCTCAGTCAGACTTAGGCATATACATGCCCAATTGAAAGTTAGTACGAGGTTGTCAAAACTTGGATCCCTCGGACTGAAACTTAGTCAGACATAAAGTTTGTGTATAGTACACTGACGCTGTAGAGTAGAGCAGAAAGCATACCTATTGCATGGGCTACGATTGGACAATATCTTCTATGAGTCTAACGTTTGGATTTATGTGTGTAATGGGCGGAAATTCAAAATGCCGAAGGGAGTCCTCTATAAAAAGGTCTGCCCTTCAACCTTAAACGGTTACGAAATCTGAAAGTCTTCACATGACAAAGGGCATTCTGTTATGTAATCTCTCTGCTAAAATTCTCTAGTTTCCATGTTTTTCACACGAGACTTGAGTCTTTGACTCAAGTAATTACTTCGTGTTATCTTCTCCTAGCACGAGGCTGAAGCTTTTCTTCGGTGAATATATCTTTCCAAGATATATTCATAGCAGTCACTTTCCTAGTCTGGGATACTGACTCTCACGGGCGTATGCCAACAACCTAAGTTCTGGGAAGAACAGTAAACATCCAACCACCGGAAAGAAGGTTGCGGGGTGTCGTCCTCACTTCAACATGAAGACTAAGTCCGGAAGGACTTCCTACGCGGGTGCCATAGCTGACCGAAGGACGGAGGCGCCGACAGGCTATGTATAGATCATAAGGAGGCTTGTACTTACTTAGTGAATTATCCAGACCTTAGGTCTGAAGAGTGGATGTAAGATATTTAGATCCGAACCACTATAAATCTTGTGTGTTCTTAACTGATTTACTTACATTCCTGATCTATTTTTGTTTCACAAACTGACTGTTGAAAACTTCAATACTTGTCCAACTATTGAAGTGTATACTCTGTGGAACTGACTTAACAAGAACAGACCTAAGCTAAAGTCTTCTACACACTAAACTAACTATCCCCTGTTTATCTGAAAAAGTGCAAGTGCTTTAATTATTGCTTCCGCTGCATACTTAAACCTTTCGCTGCACGTATTTGTACTCTGATTTCGGGACCAACAGTAGCTAAACTTTTGTAGGATATTGGTTGAATGATGCATTGAATCAATTGATTGAATTGAATGCTTGTTTACCATCTCCTATTTAGTTGAAACTCATTAGAGCCTTTCTCCTAGTCTATTAGTGTAGCCATTAACCAACTATTTGATTAATTGGCACCGAAATTGCACCCATTCTGTGGATCTAGGTGTCGTGATTAGTGTGATTTCATACGAGTATTGAACCAATCCATGTGGGGATAGCTTGTAGCTCTACAATCTACGAACCTTTTGGAGTGAGATTAAATTTGATAGCGTAACAGTTTGAGCATTTAATCTCATTGACTTCTAATTCACCGGTACCAAGGGGATTAGATAGTGTAGGTTGGATTGACCATTATTAGGAAAATTAAAAGTTTATTTGCAGCATTCTATCCTTTCTTTGTTGGTTCATTGCAAATTTCAAACCAATATCCTATTTCTCTCATTTGTGGAATTCGTTTGATTTGTGAGATTTGACGGTATTGTTTGTGAGTTTGATTGGATAGTGGAGTTAATTATTGTTATTGGAATTGTGTTTGAAGCATTTAGTTTACTTGTGATTGTTAGCTAGTTTAGATTAACTCTTTGCCTAGATGAATACTACTAAATGATTGGATTGACTTGGCTATAAACTCAACATAAAAGTAACCAGTACTCTAGTACGCAAAATAAGAAGAACTTGGATTTGTAAATTTTAGTCTAGACTCGCTAGGGATTTGGTTGATTTAATTAGTCGAATTTTTAGCGCATAAGTGGCCCATCTTGGGACTTTTGCTGGATCAAGTCCTAGGGCATGCAAGAACCTCTCATTTTGTTCATTCACTTCCTTCCTCAACGTACTCGCCAGTTGTTTCAGCGTAGTCACCCGCTTTTCAGGTTTCTCAGATTCAACAATGACATCCAAAGCCAACCCTGCTTTCTCCAAATTTCCTTGTAAATCTTCAGGCAAAGCAATGGCAAAAATATTAGTAGAGAAGCTTTAAAGAAAATGGCGATGAAATGCAGCATCATATTTGCCTTTATCTTCTGCAGCAAGCTTGGCGGCTGCTGCCTTCTCAGCAGCTGTTTTAGCTTCCAATGGCTCAGTAATTTCCTTTTCAGCATCTGCTAGTTTTGTAACTTGATCTGAAGCACTGCTTTCACCCTTCTAAGTAGCCTGCTTGCTTATCTCCTCAGCATTTTCTCTATCCTCGGCATTCTTCTTTTCAAGGCCAGCAGTTCCTTGCACTGCTGCGTTGTCTCCTTCTGATTGAACAGCTTTGTCTCCTTCCTGCAACAATTCTTTCTCAACGGATATATCAACAACATGGTCTCCTCCTTGCGCGACCATTTTTTCAATAGAAACTACGTTCTTAACAGAAGCACTGTTATCCCCTTGCACAACAACCTGCTTCTCAACAACCACGGCACCAGCATCAGCTCCACCACTTCCGCCTGGCGCAGTGGCAGGCTGTTCAACTTGACTTGCAGCATTCCTCTCCCCTTGCATGGGAGTCTACTTGATCACTACACCGCCTGATCCACTTACCGGTACATCTGGAAGATTATTAAAAACACATTGCCTCAACATCTTGTTAAAGTCCGTATCTGATAGAGCATCTGGATGTTATGCAACTTCTTCTTCATCAGCAACCTTTTTCTTGCCCTTTTTAACCTTTGCCTTTTCAGTAATCTTCTCAGCATGAGTTTCGGACTCAGCAGCAGCTTTTTCAGCAACTTTCTCTTTAGCTGCTAGCTCTTGCTTCTTCTTTTTTGCATGCTCCTCAGCAGGAATTGAGTTTCCCAGAAAAGGATCACACCTGCCTTTCTGTTGTGCTTCCCACTCACCACCAGCGACCTTCTGTCTTTTCCTCTACTGGGGGTTCATCGAAAACCTTTTCTTCTTTGGCAGAGGTTTTAGTGTAGGATCTAGCATTGTGATCTTGGGCAGATTCTCCATCTCCTTGAATAGGGCCTATGTTTCTGCATTCTTCCTCTCTTCCTCAATCTCCTCAGTAGTCAGCGGGATGGCAGTCTGAGGGATCATCTCACCTTCATCATGCTCTTCCTCTTCGGAGACTGGATCATTCGGGTCCAAATTTCTCTTGCCCTTTCGAAACCTAAGGCACTTGGTATCCTTTAGAGGTTGGTCCTTGCGAGTGGGTGGCATGTAATCTGTTGGTATCAAATCCTCTCCCAGATCGAGCTTCTCTTTGGGTAGGAAACCCTCTATTAAATGACTTATTTTGATTCCAAAACTTACATCCTGTGTGAACAAATGGGTCTTCTTAATGGCCACATTCTTGTACACATGCGCCAGCCATTTGCTATAAATGAACTGTGCCCAATTTCCTCGGATCTAATCCTCAATGGCCATCATTACAGCAAACTTCTTCGCACTAAGCTCCGAGTGCAAGCCTGCTTCACATACCAGCATTCTAATGACCATGATGGCCAAGTCATTCACAAAATCAATCAGCGTCTTCAAGGGTGTGGCCACCTTCCAAAGTTCCTTGGGAAAGCTCTCCTTCTTCCATTGTAGCCATCTCTTCTTCATTTCTTCAGTATTCTCAACTTTGTAGGTAGCAACATCTTTTCCATCAATCCTTAGCCCATACTTTGCAGCGAAAATTTCAGGGCTCACAACAATCTTTGTACCTAGCGCGCTGGTTGTGAAAAAACTTCTCAATTTTTTGATTACAAACCTTGCAAAGAACTCTGCTACCAGGTGCAGCCTGAATTTCATCAGTTCCATCGTCATATATTTTAATAGTCCTTTATGATCGAGCTAATTAACAATCCAGGTCGAGAATTGTTTCTTGAACAATGGCTCTTATAAAATTTTATTTTTCTGTACCGATCTGCCCTCTTCTATACAAAAGTAAGTTCCTCATGCTTCTTCTTCACGATGGAGACAAAACCTCCATACCCGATCGACTCATCGATGTGTTCTTTCTTGAAAATTCTAGTGAATGTGGGTAAATGTTATTCAGGCTATCCAAGAATTGTAGGACAACCAGAGGATTCAGAGGTGGCCTAGAACCCTAGGATGATTCCGCCATTGAAGATTTCCTGCACTTAGAAAAAATAAAAAAGTCGAAGATAATACAGACAAATAAGAAATATGCGGAATTCAATAGGGTTAGAAGAAATCCCAAGTTATCGCTTTTTAGAGAAAGGGGTTGAGTTTTGATCCAACGATCACGAAGTTGTGTGACGGTTCGATTTTTGACCCATGATGATGGAAAGTGCGCGCGTGGATGATGTGGCAATCATTTATTCGTCGCCGCCCTGCGGAACAGTCACTCCCGCATTTAGTGTTGCCTTCAGCAATCCCTTCGATCGATTAGTTACTCCCGCCTTTTGAGAGATTTGAAATCATTTCCTACATATCGTTTGCTTAAAGAGATAGCAAATGTAGGCGCTTTGCTCATAGCTTGGACTCAGCAATCATCGGGAATCTGCTGAGAGCTTGGACTCAACATACAACAAAGACTTTGCTGAGAATTTGAACTCGGCAAACAACAAGCGCTCTGTTGAAAGTGTTGACTCTTAATAAGACTTTATGTATAATCTTTTTAATCTACCACAATTTTTCTTTCTGCAGCCTCCTTTCTGTTGATTCTTCCCTCGTACTTGATTGCATAAAAAAGGAAACACAATGAGGTCAGAAAAGGAAGCTAGTTACACCAAGAGTGTCATAAACCAACAATAGATAGGGCGAGTAAAATTTTGAGAGAACAAGGTATTGTCTTCAAAATGAGCAAGTTATCTTATTGATATCATTTATTTACAAGAGTTACACTTCTAAAAGTAGTAAACAGTTACATTGATCAATTTAAGCAAAAAACTGCTCCGACTTTAGTCTTTGTCGGGTTAGATCTTCTCTGTTTCTTCGTAGCAGTGACCAGATTGTCAAGACATCTTGTTGGTCCCCTTGCTGCTAATCTCCCCACTTACTAAGCAGTGCCTCCTAGGCTTTCCGATGTCTGTTTGCAAGTTCATCTTCTAGCTCTTCTTGCTAGATAGCATAGACATCTCTTCGGCAACAGCCTTGTTTCCTGTGGACAATCGAGCTGATAGGAAATGAGATCCCAATCTAGCAAGTCTCACCACTTGCTCCAACTGGTGCTCGTATGTGCATGCTTCTTTAGCTCCAGATGCCATGGAGATGCTCATGCGTAGCATCTGCACCATCTGCAAGCCTTTCCTTCATCTCCTCTCCTGAACCTAGGCAGAAGAAATGAGGAAGAAATAATTTGGCTATCCAATGGGCACACCCACCACTGGTGCCCAGAGGAGTTACCCAAACCTTGTGACAAAGTGAAATCCATCCTCAGACCCACCTGACAAACTTTGTTACCAACTAAGATGAAGTTGTCATGGCCTGACGTGATGAACTTCCTATCTCCCTTTGCTTCTAAATTGATAAAATTATAATGACGATCCTTTCTCCCAATTGAGAAACTTCCAAGTCTCGTTGTTCGAACCCATCTTGTCGGAACTTCGGTGAGTTTGAAAAGGAGAGAATTTTTAGACGTCCCCAAAGCTCTTTCTTGTGAAACAAGATTTAATCCTAAAAGATGAAGGAATTAAATCTATTGAAATTAATAGATTATTTCTTCAGAAGGTAGTAAGTTCGTCGGGAAACCAAAGACCTCCTTTAAATAGGCAAGTCCTCCTTGATGGATCCTTGATCAATCACATCTTGAATCTTGGGAATCGACAATTTTAGGAATACTTTCCACGTGTCCTTCCGTTACACCACATCTAGGCCTGTAACGTCTCTAGCCCTGAGCAGATTTTTTTGCGTGTGATACCAGATTTGATCTGGCACACATTAATTCCCACAATTAATGTTGCTTACAACAGACGTTTTAGCAGTTGAGAAATCCCATCTTTTACAAAGTTAAATCATTTTTGTTGGGTGGTGTCTGCTAATGGTTGATCCAGCAAATTTTGAACTTTTGTTGAGAGCTTGGACTCAGCAATCACCAGGGAATCTGTTGGCTATATAGATTCAGCAACCAATCCGGATTCTTCTGAGAGTTTAGACTCAGCAGACTAATACTCAATTATACTTCAGCAAATATCGCAATTAGCAATATATCTTTTTACCAATTAGACTCAGCAATCAGCAACTCAGTAACCAAAATACGCCAAAAATTTAAATTTTGTTGATTAGCGAACTTGGAAAGTGTGAGCTTGGACACACTTTAATCTGCATCAACTCCAAAAATCCAAGAAACCCAAGAAGACCAGGAATAGAATGAGAGCTTGGACTCATTCTTTCAAAACCTTATCCAACTCTAGCAATCCGAGCTTAAGATAGAGTTCTTTGAACCTGCTCTCTGCTAGATGTTCTGTAAAAATATCAGCAAGCTGGTCTTCTGTCCGAATATACTTCACTTAAATGTCCTTCTTCCCCACGTGGTCTCGGATGAAGTGATGTCTGATATCAATGTTCTTTGTCCTCGAATAATGTATATGGTTTTTGTGATGCACATTGCGTTGTTGTTGTCGCAGTAGATCGGGACACATCTGGTGCTGACTTCATAATCTTGAAGTTGTTGTTTGATCCACAGCACGTGAGTACAACAACTCGCAGCAGCCACGTATTCAGCTTCTGTTGTGGATATTGCTACCGAAAGTTGATTTTTGTTACACTAGTTGATCAGCTTGTGTCCAAGGAATTGGCAAGTCCCACTCGTACTGTTGCGATCAATTCTACATCCTCCGAAGTCCAAGTCCGAATATCCAACAAGCGTGAGATCAACTTCCTTTGGGTACCAAATTCTGAGTGACTCCGTCCCTTTCAAGTACTTGACAATCCTTCTTGCTGACTCCATGTGTGACTTCTTTGGATTTTCTTGATACCTCGCACACGTGCCCACAACATACAAAATATATGCCCTGTTGGCCGTTAGATATAATAATGAACCAATTATACCTCTATATGTTGTTGGATATATGAATTCTCCTTCCTCATTTATAGAAATTTGGCATGTTGTGCTTATGGGAATCCGCAGAGTCTTTGTCTTCTCGGGGCAGTATTTGCTAATGCAATCTTTTGTGTACTTCTTTTAATGATTCAAGATCCCTTCGCTAGATTGATGAACTTGTAATCCCAAAAAATACGGCATCTTCCCCATCATGCTCATTTGAAAGTTATTCTGCATGAGCTGAGCAAACTTTTCACAGAGGGTTAGATTCTTAGAACCAAAAATTATATCATCTACATATATTTTAATGAGTAAGATATCTTCAGCATCCTTAATCAGAAAAAGCTTCCGATCGATCTTTCCCTTCCTGAACCCATTGTTCAGCAGGAACTGCGACAGTGTCTCATACCAAGTTCTAGGAGCTTGCTTTAGTCAATATAAAGTTTTCCTCAACATGTACACCTTGTCACCTCGTTTAAATCCAGGAGGTTGCTCCACGTTGACTTCCTCCTTTAGTTCACCATTTAGAAACGCACTCTTGACGTCCATCTGAAACACTGTAACCATGGTGAGTAGCATAAGCTATGAATAACCTGATTGCTTCCAGTCAGGCTAGTGGAGCAAATGTTTTGTCAAAATCTATTCCTTCACATTTCACATATCCTTTAGCTACAAGCCTTGCTTTGTATCGCACAAAAAGCCCATTCTCACCATGCTTGTTCTTAAACACCCATTTAGTGTCGATCACTAATTGGTGTGTTGGCCGATCCACGAGATCCCACACATGATTGCACGTGAACTCTGATAATTCTTCTTGCATCGCGTTTATCCAATCAGTAGATTACAACGCATCAGCAACCTTGGTTAGTTCTTGCTGGGATATATAGCAAGCTAGCATCGCACTCTGTCTAGTACGAATCGAGTCAGAGAAATCTCCCAAAATTGCATCTGTTGGGCGATCTCTCAGCAGCCACTTTGGTCTTTGTAGCATAGTAACCGAAATTGATTGACTTCTGGGTTCTGCAGTTTGGCTTCCTAAAACAGGAACATCCTGAGTTGCCATCTACTGGAATGTTGTTTGTTGGGGTCCATCTATTTAATTTATATTTGCTGGAATGATTAAAAGTCTTCAATCAGCAGACGACTCTGGATTGTTCTCAGCAAAGTCATCTTCAGTATTCCTTTCGCCATTTTGGGGATTTTCTGCAACGTCTTCATTTTGCTGAATGTTCTTTTCTTCCTGAGTTCCCCCTTGACTTGTGTTCTCCTTAGGAGGATTTTGTGAGGCCTCAGCAGTACTAGTTGCATTCTCAGCTATTTGCTGACTAGCCGAGGTCTCCAGCGAAGATGTAGATTCACTCATGAACCTAGTCGGAGCAATTGATTCAGCATCGGAATTATTTGAGCCCGATTTTCCATTAACATCATTGGTCTCTTGAATCACTTCCTCTTGATCTTTCATTGTCCTGCGCACTAATGTCTTCGGACTTATTCTTAGTTAACGAACAATGTTGTATTATTCCCTTAATGCACAACGAAGCTGTTAAGACAAACGATGCAGTTTAATGACGTCATTCATGGATTCAGAAATGAATCAGTAACAATTATGGTTGTATATCAAGATCAGTGTTACTAAATAGCTTTCCAGCTATGGGCAACTTATTGATATATAGATAAAGAAATGTTCGAATGGTAACCTAGTATACTTCAAGAATCTAGGTTTGTGAGCAAGGTATGTTTCATAACAAGACCTTCTCACTGGTTACAACTGTTAAATCCATTCGAATTACTTGGAAGGTACTTGGAAGGTAGATGACGTCATCCATGTTTTCACAAACGGGTACCTTAATAAAAGGTGATGACATCGATATGCAACAACTAGATAAGTTATATGTTGTAAGATGAGCAGCATCTTGTCTAGAAGCCAAGGAAGTTCAAGTATGAACTTTAGAGAGCTTCAAGGTCATGAAACAGACATTTTTGATGTTGTATATCGAGAACGAAAGTTTCATGTACAAGTTACATGTCAGCGAAAGCGTAGTTTTCCTTGCACATTATGTAGATGGTATTTTCACATTCAGAAACGGAGTGGAGATATTGTCAGGCATAAAGAGATGGTTATCTGAACAGTTTCAGAAGTACGACATATGAGTTACTGAATATCCTTTGGATAAAAGTCTTGTGTTACCACAAGAAATGGATGTTCAGGTATCTCAAGTTGCCTAAATTGATTATGTGGTGAATCGTTTCATGCCAAGAAAGGATTGTTGTCTTTCTATATGGCGATGAACAAAGTCAGATATCTGTAATACTATAGGCATAGTAAACAGATATCAATTCAACTCTGGACAGGCACATGGGTTTATAAATGTGCCCTGTGGGTTGAATGGTATCGGATATCCAGGAGGATCATAAGGAAGGAAGTCAACCTCTAACTATGTGTTGGCCTTAGAGGAGAAGTTATAGGAATCTAACATAGAAGTGTGTTTTAAATTTCGGTAAGAAGGTTGAATGTGTAACAGCCTCATTAGCTTCGCAAGAAGCAGTATAACTCCGGTGTTGCTCTCTAGAGGTGTGTGTTCCGAGTTTGCTTAATAGAATCACAAGGTAGTGTGATCATGCTAGTGCAATGACAAACTCAAGGGAACCCAAGACTCATAAAGTGGTGAAACACATAGAATATGTAGTTTCACATCATACGAGAAATTGTAATAAGAGGCGATGTGTATAAAGTCGAAGCGCTTGAAATTAAGGTCTAGTAGATTTATCTACATGGTGTTTACCTCAGAAGACTTATGAGGGTCATGCTCATAGTCTGTATCTGTAGGTAGAATCGATCACAAGATTATAAACGTGTAAATAATCTGGGTCTGATATAGACACACTTAATACTCTGATAAAGCAATGGTATTATGCTTTGAGTATAAGTGGGAGAATGTTGGGATTGTATACTAAAAGCATTTAAGATTAAGTGTGTTCGTTTGATACACTGGTCTTCATAAATGTGTTAAATCAACATAGTCGCTATTTGATATAACAAACATACGATACGAACTATGATATCTTATTATCTCACCTATAGGGATAATCATATGGTGTGTAGGAGATCACAAAGGATCATATGAATCGTTTGACCTAGCGAGATATAAACAATATCACGGCTGAGACAGTCCCAGCATAGGTTATCAGTGCACATCAGTTCATAAGTGAGCTTATCCTAGCTACTTTATGTGTCGGTACATCTTTATGTATTGATGGGATCAACAGTAAGTTGTGCCATTCTAATTGACATATGAATGAACCAGAACTCTAGATACTTGTTATGATCTTAAACCTAATGGAAGGCTAAGGGGCAAACATAAGTTGACCACACTTTGACTTGCTATGGTGGCGATTCTTTCATGTACTCTTATACTTGCATCTTGGGTGTGGCGGTTTCTGTGTGGCTTGCTTAGGCCGAACATATAGGTAATCATATTTCCCTTTAGGATGGGGACATTCCTTGAGGAGCTCACAAGGTTCATATGTTAAACCCTGCATGTTGAATTATCTAATTCAAGCATAAGTGAAAAGGAGTGAGTGGTACTACTCAGGAATTAAGAGATTAATTAATTATGGCTAATTGTCATAAGCCAAATTAATTAATGAATGTCCAGAACCTGAAATATGTGGATCATTCAAGTTTAATGCAACTCGTTCCAAATTACGTGGTAATAAAGGAGTGAGTTAGCATTGTTGTCGCGGTGAAGGTTAAAACAATGTTTTATTAATTAATTATGTTATGGGTTGGACATGGAATTAGTTAATAAAGATGGCACACTTTATTATTTGTATTTAGTCCCTGGTCTGGCCCACAAGATGCTCAGAGCCCTTAGGGTTTGCCCTATAAAAGCCCTTCTCTATATCAGATCTACACACACAACTATGTCAAATTAATATTCAACACAAAATATTGAGAGAAAAGAGAGAGGGGTGACGGCTATCAGTGGGAGGAAGTGATCGATTCCTCTGGATCTCTGATTCAACTCGGTAGCGTATCCTCACCATATTTCCGAGGAGCAAGGGAACAAATCAGAAGATCAGATCTGTTGGAACAAGATAGCTTGGATCGATCCCACTTCCAGATCTATTCCATTGTCACCATCCTTAATGTAGATCTATAGATCAGTCGCTGAAGTTCAAGTATTCCGTAAATCCATCCTTTGCAATTAAATATTAGGAGCATGCATAGGGTTTGCCTGATTTATGCAATCTGATTTGTTTTTGATACCCTAAGAATAATCCAAACGGGTAAAGAAATAAATGACAACTTACGTTGTCTATTGTAGACTCAAATCCTATATATAGTGGTTTGAACAAATGTTCTACGTCCACTCTTCAGTCTGCTGCTGACTGGAAATTCACTAAGATTGATTACAAAAGGTCAAGCTTGATCTCCAACTGCGAGCAGCTCCTCTGTCTGGTCACAGCACACCTTCAAGCACCTTTATCTCAATCTTCTCGACAACACCTAGAGTGAAGACACACCTCCCTTCTCCTTAAATGTTGGATTAGGAATTTTATATTTCTTCCTAGAACTTCTCTTCTCTGCGGCAGTAGCCCGTACTAGTCAACCTTGCAGATTAAGGTGACTTCTAAGTTCTTTCTTAGACAGAAAGAACTCCAAGAATAACCTCAAAAGCAAGCATCCAAAGGTCTCGATATGAACTCGGATAGCTTTAAGAAAGCCTCGATCGTTTGCTTGATCGGATTTGAATTTGACATAGTGTATGCATGTAATTGCGTAATTGTCGTCGAACTTTGTATTGAATTTTTCATAACCTTTGAAGTCTGTGAATCCTTCTATTTATAGATGAAGATTCAAGCATAAATGTTTGAATCTTTGCCCGTTTACCAATCCTCGTTCTTCTTTTGCTGAAAAGCACAGAGACTCTTCAGATCTCTTCCTTATCATATTGGCTCTTTCCTCATTTAGCAGTCTTTGTCAAAACTGATCTTTTAGTTAGCTTTTGGAAATCCCCTTTTTGTCTCTTGATAAATTAGTTTTTCGATTTCAAGAGATTCCTTAAACTTTAGAGATTGAAGATCCTTTGTTTTGAGGCTTCCGATGATTGCTGATTGCTATCGGAACCCTTTGCTGAGTTCGTAATTCATCTGCTGAGATCTCAGCAACATTGCTAAGATTCAGCAATCTACTTGTACTTTCCTTCAGCAACTTGGTTTTTTCACTGAGTGCTTTCAGCAATCTCCGTATGTTTGCTAGCCTTCTGATACTTCATTGTTTGCTGGCAACCTTTGTGTTTGCTGAATCCTTCAGCAACCTACTTGTATTTTTCTTGAGTCTTCTAGCGATCTCTTCGCACTTCGCTTACTCCATCAGCAAACTTCTCGTTCCTTGCTAAATCCTTCAGCAATCTTCAACAATCTTTTCTATCTCTATTATAACTCGATTATAAACTAGCTATGCAGGACTTTTACAACTTTGACACAATTCTAAGTTGCTAGAGACTAGATTATCGAGCTTTGATGCACCAAAACCAATACAAATGAACAATAGGATCTAAAGGGGAATATTCCAACAATTTCAACATTATTCCCAACAGTATCACATATTATATCCCCACTAAAATATAAGTTTGTTTTTGAAATAAGCATCGTCCATAATAATTGTTTGAGTGTCAAAAATATCTTCGGTCTAGATTATTTACACCCTAGGGTTTGCTCTGGCTCACGAGGCTAAGGCTCACTCATAGGTGCATTGTTGGCATCATGTGATGGGGTTGACTTGCTTTAATTATCTTGGTGTTGTAGCGTGCAAAGTGATTTAAGGATACAGATTAATTGGATTAATCACCCAAGAGTTGCAAAATAATTTTCCAATTAGCTTGGAGGCCTACTAAGTGGTTTTATTGAAATTATCAGCCCTAGCAAATGCTGTGATAATATTGACTAGGATCTTAGTCCACTAAAATTTATATTTGATATAAATTTGTATTTTGTGTTTGGGGTCACAGAGTATGTTAAATTAGTGGGAGCTAATCAAAGCAAAAGTCCTTGTTTGATTAGTCATGTGAATGTGATGGTGTTTACTCAATTCTAATTTCCCTTTGAATTATTTTCTATCAGATTAAAATGTCAAAACTATTCTTGACCTATTTGATGAAAATCAATAAGTTGACTTGGTCAAAATTTTGGATTAGATCCAATATTTGTGTTTCTTGTTAAGATTTAAACACATTGTGTGAAGTACGAAAATGTGAATATGTAAGTTTGACACACGGTTGTCAAACTTACTCGCATTAACAGGTTAGTGTCAAACCTTATATGCTTACAACATTGACTCTTAAATGTCAAAGTTCTGAATCTGTTTGTTGCAACTAATTCCAACATTTTAGGAAACTTATATTTATCTGTTGAATGACGTTTTTACTGGTCCTATTTCTTAGGATTCGTATATATTATGTCTATTAAGTATATCTTATTTATTACATAGTTTATACTATTATTATAGGTTGTTATTTTAGTTCCTAAATAATAGGGAGCACCTCTACATCTTTATCTAACCCCCACGTGAATTAGTGGGAGTTCATTTTTGTTGTATGAACAGGTAAAGACGTGGAAGAAGACACGATCCATTGCCAAGTAGTGGAAGAAGTACTCGTGCGCTCCAAGTTCTATATATTTGAGACGAGGAAGACTAGAGAAGGTGCGGATCAGAGGTGCAACACATATTCATACAAGCTCTAGGCTGAATCGTCTTTCTCCAATCTTTCATTAAGCACACGAAGACTACAATCGAGTGTGGAATCCATCTCCGGAGAGTGAATCCTACGGTGGAGGAGCATTTGGGTTGTATCGTGTGTTTTTGTGTTTGATTGCTTTCGTAGGAATTTTACTAAGGAGTGAACTTAGGAAAATTTCTATCTTGTTTAGTATTTTGTTCTTCACTTGTAAAAACTTTGTTTGAATAAGTGAAAACTATTTTGCCGTGTGGCTCTCGAGGGTTTATGATTTATAAACCTTCGAACAATTAATTCCGCTGTGTCAAACTCTTTAACTTTCGCGTGTGTTAAAATACTCTATTTTACGTGTGTCAAACATTTGTGTTTTTGTAGCACCCCGACCCAGAAGTAGGATCCGGATGCTACCGAAGAGACACAAAAGAAAGAAAGAAAGAAAGAAAAACTACAATAGTTCTTTTTTGTTTTATATCAATTTGACACCTGGACGAATCACAATAAGTATGTATGAAGTTTACTAGTCAAAATGCCAAATAAGAAATGCATTTGATAAGTCAAAAAACTAATAATAACCTGGATATAAAAATTGTGATTCAATTAACAATTAAGTGTCAAGAACATAAAAGACCAATTGAAGCTGGTGCAACAATTTATTAGTCAACAAAAGGATCAATACATTGACTAATTAAAATAACCAATAAACATAGAACATATTTCATCGATATCAACAATCATATTCAATTGAAGGGCACCAGGTGGCCATTACAAAAGATACAAGGACATAGGTTCAAGAGTTCTAATAAACAAAAGCATAGATACAATCATATAAGTTTGACCAATTCCTTATCAACAAAAGAGTTGTTATATACATCGAAAGTTGACTAGACAAGGCAAAAGAATAAGTCAACTGTTCAAAATTATAAGGATTGGTCCCATCGTCCACCACGGTAGCTGCCTTCGTCATGTACATGAAAATATTTAAAAATATTTGGGTTGAGCGCAAAGGGCACTCAGTGGGCATTTCCATTTGCTTGAAACAATAATGTCCAGTCATAAAGATTTTGCATGCTAAAACATTTAACATATCATATGGCATCACAAGCCCATAACATATTTTGAAGAACATAATGGATTGAACTCAATGTGATCACATCATAACATATATTTGTGCTTGAAAGCAACATATTTGCACCGAAGTGCCATATTCGGATATCCTTAGAGTTCATACAATCCATAGCATATTGAAAACATTTGAGAGCATGCTTAACATGGACATGAATTTTATAAAATAAACACGATTTTAAAATGAAAGCCACGTGTTAGTTTAGAAATCACCCACCTCTTAGCTTAAAGCTGAAGCTTTACTCTCTATGAAAACACCCTAACCCTGTTGATTCTGATTAGGGCCTACATAAGTAAAACTTAGTCTAAGAAACCTGATAGAAACGTAAATCAAACTAAAATATAAGAATAATCTAATTACTAATGCTCTAATGAATGGAATTGAGTTGAGGTTAGAATCGAAGTAGAAGGAGTTTCAAGAATAGGAACTTGGATGACAATACAAATTACTAGGAAGTTGAATGTCAATATAAATGAATATGGATGGGGCTAAAATATTACTTACTATAATAAGTAAAATAATTACAAATCCTTATAGCAAATAAAGATTTGAACATTTTATGAATTACTATATAAATATTATTATTATTATTATAATATAACTAAAAAAATATAAAAATAAAAAAAATAATAATAACACAACACACAAGCACACCACACCAACACACGCACACACAAAACACACTCTCTGCAATACAATACACACACACACGCACGCATACACACACAATCAACTCACGCCACACACACTAAACACCAATAAACAGACAACTCACACACACCACCACACACCCACACTCTGCAACAGACTCACGCACACCAACACACACACAGTCGAAAAACCGAGCGCACACACAATAAAATTATAGTTAGAATCCTAGCTTTTTGAATACAACTCCTCCAAATTTCCTGATTCAATTAAAAGAAATCAAGTCTAAAAACATATTTTTGCTAAAATAGTATGTTAAAAAGCAGGAAAATAGCATATTATTATGTAAATTAAATCAGCCCCATCAATACAATATTTAACATGCTTAGAACCAAGAAATTAGAAAGTAAAGCATGAAAAATGAGATTTGAGAAGGTTAGAGTCAACCAAATTTTAGATTAGAAAATAAAGGGCAAAGAACTTGAAATATGTAGAAATAAATTGGATAAAGTGATGGAAAATGAAGAGAGAAACTTACACACATGAGGAGATCAAACACCATCGGCGACAAAGAGAGGAAGAAAACGATGAGAAAGAGAAAAGGGAAGAGAAAAGAGAGGAGGGAGGGAGCATACCTGACGGGAAGGAAAAAGAAGGAAAAAAATGAGGAGGAGATGATGTTTAGGTGTTTTAATTTGAGTTGGGGAAGGAAAAGATAATAATAATAATAATAATAATAATAATAATAATAATTTAATTTATACTCTTAATTGGTAACTACAAAATAATTAGTAATATAGTTAATCCTATTCCTAATTACGTAAAGTAAAATTCAATAGACTCGTATCAAATAATACTATATTCTAGAGGGTTTGCTCGTCTCGATTCTACTAGAGTTGGGCCTCAAATTAAATTCGTAGCTTACCGGGCTTAAGGCCCAAAAGGCCCAACTATATAAAAAAATAATAATTCCTTAATATTTTAAAAGTCCAAAAGAATTTTAATCTATGAAAAACCCTAAAATTAAGTCCATAAATATAAATATAAGATTTGGGATATTACAGTTTTACTATCTTTGACACCATTGTGTTAAACTCGGGCACTAAATTATATCAATTGGCGTCACGAGCCTCTACTTGACGGACTAAGTAGTTTCTTTCCTGAGTGCAGTTTTTCACGATGGATATGTCTAGTGTGTCAGCCCGTCCTCCCGTGTTGGATAGTAATGGGATCAACTACAACATGTGGAAAACCCGTATGCGAATTTGCTTCAAAGTTGTTGATGAAAAAGCTTGGGCTGCGTTGCTGGAAGGATGGACACCTCCGAAGGAAGAAATTCCAGATCCTGAAGATGCAACAAAGACTGTCATGATTCCAAAAGACGAAGGAAAATGGACAAATGAGGAACGGATGTTGTCAAACTGCAATGCTAAAACTCTTAATGCAATTTTTATGTCTGTTGATATTGGTTGTGCTAGGTTAATTTCAAGTTGCTTGGAAGCAAAAGAAGCCTGGCTTATCCTTCAAGCCAAGTGTGAGGGGTCAGTTAGTGTACGAAAGACCAAAATGAGACTTCTTACTACCAAATTTGAGAATCTCCGTATGGCTGAGGATGAGAACATCACCGAATACTTTGAGAAGATGGTGACCATGGAGAATGAAGCTCTCGCACTTGAAGAACCGATTAGCAATGAAAGACTTGTTAGCAAGATGCTTAGGACTTTACCTGAAAGATTCAACCACAAGATTTCTGCCATTGAAGAGGCTAGAGATTTTGAAAAGCTGGAGATTGGTGAATTGGTAAGCATTCTTACCACGTTTGAAATGAATTTGAATGAACAAAAATAGGTCTACAGGGGCAAAAGCATTGCTCTTCGTGCTGGAAAAGAACCAGCCGAAAAGATGTCAAGTTCACTAAAGTTTGATCTCGAGGTGTCAGACGATGAATTGCTGGATGAGGAACAACCAAATCTAGTACTTCTGACGAAAAAGTTCAACAAATTTATGAGATCTATGAAGAAAGGAAAAGGTGAATCCAGCTCAAATAGATTCAAGACTACAACCTCCGTGCCTTCAAGCGCCTCAAGTAACTCAACCACATCCTCACGTAAGAGTGATAAATATGCCAAAAATGGTATTAATCCTTTTTCTGAAAGTTCTACTTTTGATAATGTCAAGTGTCATGGGTGTTCTGGAATGGGTCATTTTGCTAACGAATGTCCTACTGTTCTAAGAAGAAAGAAGTTAAACTTTAACACCACCCTGAGTGAAGACTCTGACACTGATGAGGATGAGGATGAGCAGGTTGTGTTATATGTTAGGATTGAGGAGCTCAATGAGGATGACTTGATGGAGGTGGATAATACTGAAGAGCCTGAGGAGAAAGAAGATGCAAGAGATCTCTCTATTATGCCATGTGGTGAAACAAGCAACTGGCACAATGCATCTAACTCTGACGTGTCAATGTCTGAGTTTCAGGTCAAAGCAATGAGGAAGAAGGAAATTTTGTCTCTTCTCCAGAAGAAATGGAGAAAGTGAGTGATATTTTTAACATTGTGGATAAACGATGTGAAGAACAAGGACAGGAGATTGAAAGACTAAAATAGGAGAATCAGTCCATTAGGAGACAGCTCATGAGATTAGAAGTCCTTCTCACTAGAAGGGACAAAGAAGTCAGCCATCTCAAAGAGAAGCTGAAGGAAGCTAACTCTGTCTTTGACAAAATCAATCGTGGACGTGACACTCTAGATGAGATCCTTGCCACCAAAACCTCTGATGGAAGTGGACTAGGATACGTCGATCAATCTACTCCGAGTTCTAGTTATTTTGACTCCCAGAACCTAATCAAATTCACAAAGGGGGAGTCTGACACCAAAGTGTCAAACGAGAAAGAAAAATCAAAGAAGTATGTGTGTCATTACTGCAGCAAGGCAGGCCACATCAAGCCTTTTTGCAGGAAAAGAATTGCAGATGAAAACCAAAAATCAGGTTCAAACTGCTTCGTTATCTACACTTCTTTAAAAACTAACATTGCAGGTACATGGTACTTTGACAGTGGCTGCTCCAGACACATGATAGGCGATCGAACATGTCTGCCGGACTAGTCAGCAATTTGTGGTGGTTCTGTTACATATGGAGGAGGAACTAAAGGAAGAATTACAAGCAAAGGAACTTTGAATGTGCCAGACTTTCCAAAACTTCAACATGTGTTGTATGTGGAAGGTCTAACAGCCAATCTGAGCAGCATAAGTCAACGGTGCGATGATGGGATGGTTGTCAAATTTGACAAGGATGTTTGTGAGGTATACGATAAAACTAACAGATGTGTTATGTTTGGCAGTAGATCCTCAGATAACTACTATCAAGCTGAACAAGAAGGAAGATGCCTGGTGTCAAAGCCTGATGAAGCTGAACTGTGGCACCAGAAAATGGGTCATGCGAGTACCAATTGCAATCAGAAACTTCTAAAGGCTGATGCAGTCAAAGGTGTTCCTAACCTGAAATTCGACCCTGGCAAAGTATGTGATCCATGTACAAAAGGTAAGCAGGTACGTGCTTCTCATCCTGTTACTGATTCAGTTAACACCAGCACATGTTTTGAGTTACTTCACATGGATTTGATGGGACCTATTGAAGTTGAGAGTATAGGTCGAAAGAAATACGTGTTAGTGTGTACTGATGATTTTTCAAGATTTACTTGGGTGGAATTCCTGCGAGAAAAATCTGAAGCCTTTGATCACTTCAAGAAGCTGTACAAAAAGTTCAAGAAACTCTATCACTCCAGTGTCATACGGATCCGAACTGATCATGGAAGAGAGTTCGAGAATGAAAGCTTTAATGAATTTTGTGAAAGAAAGGGCATCTCTCATGAATATTCAGCACCCTGATAAGTTAGGATTTTCACCAACTTATCTTATGGTTCTTTGACTGTTTGTGTAATGTTCAGAGTGTTTTTGTATCTTTTTCGTGCATGGGTTGGGTTTTGTACTTGGAATGTCGTGTTTGATGAATCATGCAGGTTTTTAGTCGAAAAAGTAGAGAAGAAGCAGGATCCCAGTTTCAGCACCTCGAGGAAGAAGGAAGATCGACGAAAAGCAAAGGTAGCGTCGATCGCTGCCAATGCTCGTCGATCGACGAGGCTGATCAAGGGGCAGCGATCGATGCCATTGAGCCACGGTCGAAGCGCATGCGGGATTCCTACTCTGAATCTGATTTGGAGAATAATACATATCTAACCCTAGATACTGCTAGATATATCTTTCACCTATATAAATACTCATGTATAATTCGCTTTTAGAGAGAGAGTATGTATTTTAGAGACAGAGAATAGATTTCGAGCAATTACAAGATTTTATTATTGAAGAGTTTTTAGAGTTTTATGTTTGAAGACAAGTTTCTACGGGAAGATTTTCGGATTCCAATTTTTATGCTATTCAAGTTGTATTTTTCTATGATCAATATTACCATGAATATGTGTAACTAAATCCTCTCTCAGATTCTAGGGTTTCGAACTATCAATGTATGCATGTTGTGATTAATTGAATTGTTTTCCCTTTCCCTTCGTAGTTTGTGAAATCTGTGCTTATTCATAATCTTGATTTGCTGATCACATCTTAGGATTATTTAGTTGATTACTTGAGATGTAACTGTAATAGTTTTCAATCGAAAGAGATTTTCACAATATAATTTGATTTCTTGTCGTAACTGAAGGAGATTAATTGTAGGAATAAATCTGTAGAACTTGGGAGTTAGTTAATTTATCTTAAGACCGAGCGGAGATAGGTAGTTGACTAATCTACTTTACGAATTGTCCAACAAAGAAGTTCGTAATACTTTTCTGATGTTTCACTACGAAGAGGAATTAAATTTGGGAATTAATCAATTTATTCATACATGTCATACTTGATAGGTAGATATCCCTGGAATCTGTGCTTCTCTTATTTGACTTCAAAAGCCTTTTAATTTTCCTGTTTAAGTTTCGATAGCAAAGATTGCGATTTTCAAAACAACCAAAACCTTTTCATCCGATTTTCTTACTCAATATTTTCAAGAACGCCTGACTTAGTACTTAAAGGTTATTCGTTACTTCTTTCCCTGTGGGATCGATAATTTTATCTTTGTCGCTGTATTATTAGCTCTGCTAAGTCGCTGTTAAATAATACTGCGATCAAATTTTGGCGCCGTTGCCGGGGATGGAATAGAATTAATCTTACTATTAAGTCTGTGATTGAAATATTGCTTTAGGCTGTAATTTTTGTATTTTCTGAATTTTCTCGCGTTTTCGTATTTCCTATCGATCGACGCTATTTAGCTTAGATCAACGAAGTCGTTTTTTTCCATCGATCGATGCTGGTTCTCGTCGATCAACGCCTTTGTCGTTTCAGTTTTCTTATTTCAGTTTGTTTTGTTTTCAGTCTTACCTCACTACCTCCTTTGCTGTACAGGTAGTGCATGAGTACAAGAGCCAGAGGAAAGGACCCGTTCTATTACTATCCGGACATTGAAGCTACTTGCAGAAAAATCCGAAGGAACAAGCGTGCTCAGGAAAGTTCGAGTAGTCACACAATGGAAGATAACGAACCACCGCCTCCGCCAGTGCTAACTGCAGAGGAGCAGGCTGTGCTTCTCCATGAGGTCCAAGCTATGAGGGCACAAATTCAACAATACCATTTGGAAAGGGATAATCCGAACGGAAGAGGTCTTCGCCAAAATCCATTATTCGAGGACAATCCCGACAATGGAGAGGATGACAACCAGGATCCTCCAGGAGAGTCTGACGATGAGGAAGAAGAAGCCATGCAGAATAGGTACAAACCTCGGTTCAAGGAGACAGACTTCAGGATTGGCATCAATGCCAACAATTTCGAACTGAAGACCGGGTTGGTGCAGATGGTGCAACAAAATCAATTCAGAGGAAGACCTACTGAGGACCCCTATGTGCATCTGGACAAGTTTATTATGACTGCAATACTGTGAAAATTGGAGGAGTCAGCAAGAGTGCCATCCGAATGCGTCTGTTCGCATTCTCTCTAAGGGACAAGGCACATTCATGGTTCACTGCACTGGACCGAATTGAGAAACGAGTTTCTAGGGAACTTCTTCCCTCCGAATGTTATCCGACAAATACGGAAAGAAATCATCAGGTTCGCTCAAAGGCCTGATGAAAGCTTCAGTGAAACATGGGAGAGATTCAAGGACTTGCTGAGAGCCTGTCCAGGACATGGTTTTCCGCCAGGAGAACAAGCTGAAGTGTTTTATGAAGGGCTCAACGATAAAACAGCCAAACTGGTGGACACCACACTTGGACACACAATCATGACGAAAAGTGGGAAAAAGGCCATGGAGTTCTTCCAAAAGATGGCCAACAACACTCAACGGTGGTCCACAAGCCGAACTCGGCCTGTGAAAGCTGTCGAGAAAGTAGTCGAAAAAGCTGTGGATAAAGTTGCCGAGCAACCAGATTTGGCAGCCGAGCTGAAAAAGCTCAGGGAAGAGTTTGCTAACCTGAAGCAAGAGAAAATGATTGCTGCAGTTGACGCAGTACAAGGGCCAATCGAGGAGAACAATGTTGATGTGAATTTCGTTCAAAGGGGCGGTTATCAAAACAACTACCGAGGAGGATTTCAGCAACACAATCAGCAGCATAACCAGCCCTATACCTTCAACCATGCAAGGAATCATCCTGGATTCTCTTATGCAAATCCTCAAGCTGCAGAGCAACCACCACCAGGATTCGCCGTACAAGACGGAGTGATAGTAGAGAAGAAGAAGCCAAATCTCGAGGAGATTTTGGCTAAGTTCATGGAAGGCTCCACAGATACTGTGACTAAGTTGAAGCAGGAAATTTCGGGGGTGAACACAAAGGTCGATCAGATGCAAAAGCACGTACAGATCATTGAAAATCAAGTCAGCCAGATCGCCGATGCCCTAGGAACTAAACACAAGCCGGGACAACTTCCGAGCAACACTCAGGTCAACCCCAAAAATCAGAATCAAAGGAATCAGGTGAACGCTATAACTCTGAGAGGGGGCAAAACTTATGAAGGGCCCAAGCAAGCAGGGACAGACAACCGAGATGAAGGAGAAGCCGAGGAAGAAGGAGAAGCTGTCCCAGGAGAAGCTCCGTCGATCGACGAAAAACCTCCGTCGATCGACAAAGCGCCGAAGAATCCATCGATCGAGGCTGATCCTCGTCGATCGACGGCCGCCCCCGCTCTGCCAATGAAGAAACCGCCTCTGACGTATCCGCAGCGATTTGCCAAGACCAAGATGAACGAAAGATATGCATGATTTCTGGAGACATTGGTAGAAGCTCTTCAAGAGATGCCCGGGTACATCAAGTTTCTGAAAGACATGGTCTCTCAGAAAAGACCGTTCTTGGAGCATGAGACGGTCAACCTGTTTGAAGAGTGCAGTGCTATCATCCAAAAGAAGATGCCGATCAAAAGGGAGGACCCGGGTTCCTTCACTATCTCTTGTGTCATCGGAGGTGAGACCTTCGGCAAGGTTCTCTGTGATTCAGGGGCTTCAATCAATTTGATGCCACTATCAATCTTCAGACGGCTAAAGATCAGAAGCATCAAGCCCACAACAATCTCTCTTCGGATGGCCGATCGATCAGTCTCTTATCCAAAGGGCATCGTTGAAGATGTGTTGGTGAAGGTCAAGGATTTCATAATTCCTGCTGACTTTGTGGTGCTCGACATGGAGGAGGATCGGAACATTCCTCTGATCCTTGGAAGACCAATCCTGAAAACTGGAGGTGCATTAATCGACATCCGCGACGGCAAGCTGACATTCCGAGTGAACAATGAGTCCATCATGTTCTCGATTTACAAGGCAATGCAGAAGCACAACAATGGAAGCTATGCGGAAGAATGCCACATGATCAACTGCTTCAGCCCGGTAATGTCTTCCCCCTTCACCTGTCTCAAAAGTGAACCGGACTACCTGGATAACTGCCTGCAACACTCCCTTTCCTCGTCCACAAATCTGGATGAAGCAACTGAGGGGATCATAGATCTGGTTATGGAGCTGGACGTGTTCGAGGATGTAACTCGAGAGAAAGAACTTAAAAGAGAACCGCTGCCCAGCCACTACAGCAAATCTTCGTCGATCGAGTCCACTGCCTTGTCGAGCAAAGCCGCAGCAACAGCTTCGTCGATCGAGCCCAATGCCTCGTCGATCGATGCCACATCAACATCCTCATTGATCGACGGAGATGCCTCGTCGATCGACGACAGCCTGGAAAAACCGATCTCCAGCCCTGAACCGCCAATTCTGGAACTCAAAACACTCCCGCCACATCTCAGGTATGCATTCCTGGGTTCAGATAGCACTTACCCTGTTATCGTTTCTGCTTATCTTTCACAGGGAGAGCTAGACAAACTGCTGCGAGTTCTGCGAACATACAAGTCCGCCATCGGATGGACTTTGGGAGATATCAAAGGGATCAGCCCTTCGCTGTGCATGCACAAGATCATCCTTGAAGAGGATGCCAAACCAAAGAGACAAGCACAACGACGTATGAACCCCATCATGCAAGAGGCTGTAAAGAAGGAAGTTCTTAAACTCCTTGACCATGGCATGATCTAACCAATTTCCGACAGCAAGTGGGTGAGTCCTACACAAGTAGTAGCCAAGAAAGGAGGGATGCAAATAGTGAAGAATGACGATGGAGAAGAAGTAGCGAAAAGACCGATCACAGGATGGCGAGTCTACATTGACTACCGAGCCTTGAACACCGCCACGTGCAAGGATCATTTTCCTCTTCCATTCATTGATCAAATGCTAGATAGATTATCTGGTTACCCTTTTTACTGCTTTCTTGATGGTTACTCAGGGTACAATCAGATGGCCGTGGCGCCTGAAGATCAACACAAGACGGCATTCACCTGTCCATATGGAGTATTCGCCTACCGACGGATGCCCTTTGGACTATGCAATGCACCAGCCACCTTCCAGAGATGCATGACTGCAATCTTCCACGACTTGATCGAGGACATCATGGAGGTATTTATGGACGACTTCTTGGTTTTTGGTAGCTCTTATGATGTTTGTTTGCAGAATTTGGCTACTGTACTTAAGAGATGCACCGAGACAAATCTTTGCCTCAATTGGGAGAAGTGCCATTTCATGGTACGGGTGTTGGGACATCGAGTGTCAGCCAAAGGATTAGAAGTGGATCGAGCCAAAGTGACAGCCATTGAGAAGATGCCACCACCAATGAATGTCAAAGCCGTCCGAAGCTTCCTGGGACATGCAGGATTCTATAGGAGATTCATCAAAGACTTCTCAAAGGTGTCCCGGCCCTTGTGAAACTTACTGGAGAAGGATGTGTCCTTCGTCTTTGATGAAGAATGTCTGAAGGCATTTGAGAAGCTAAAAGAAGCGCTGGTAACTGCACCTGTCCTTACCGCACCAGATTGGGAAGAGCCATTCACATTGATGTGCGACTCCAGCGACTACGTTGTTGGAGCAGTTTTGGGCCAACTGAAAGGAAGGATGTTCCATGTGATTCAATACGCCAGCAAGAGTATGAATCCGGCCCAATGCAACTACACCACGACGGAAAAAGAGATGCTTGCGGTTGTGTATGCCTTCGACAAGTTCTGGTCTTACATGATAGGCTCAAAGACCATTGTCTACACCGACCATGCAACAATCAGATACCTGTTCGCAAAATAGGATGCCAAGCCCAGACTGATCCGATGGATACTGCTGCTGCAAGAGTTCGACTTGGAGATCAAAGACAGGAAAGGAAGCGAGAACGTCATCGCCGATCATTTGTCAAGACTCGAACCACCGCTCGAAGGGGATGATCAGCAATTGACAATCCGAGAGACATTCCCCGACGAACAGGTTTATGCCTTGAGGGACATGAAGGAGATGTATGAATCAAAAACCCCGTAGTTTGCAGACTTTGCCAATTTTCTAGTCGGCGGTGTACTTCCTCCGGACTCCTCTCCATATGCAAAGAAGAAGTTTATGCACGACGTCAGATTCTACTATTGGGAGGATCCCTACCTATGGCATAGATGTGCTGACGGCGTCATTCGCCGCTATGTGCCCCAGTCCGAGTGGCACAAAATCTTTGAAGCATGCCATTTATCTCCTACAGGTGGACACCATTCGGCCAACCGGACTGCCTTCAAAATCCTTGCAAGCGGATTCTATTGGCCTTCCATCTACGAAGTCTGTCGCGGATGGATAACGGGCTGTGATCGCTGCCAGAGGACCGGCAACATCTCGCGGAGGGATGAGATGCCACAGACTTTGGTGATTGAAGTGGAGATATTTGACGTCTGGGGGATCGATTTCATGGGACCCTTCCCGCCATCGCAAGGATTCACATACATCCTATTGGCGGTGGACTACGTCTCACGTTGGGTCGAAGCCATTCCGACAGCCACCAACGATCACAAAGTCGTCATCAAATTCTTGCAAAAGCTCATAACAAGATTCGGAACACCAAGAGCCCTGGTAAGTGATGGGGGATCACATTTTTGTAACAGATGGCTTTCTTCTCTTCTTGCTAGATACGGAGTAAAGCATCGCGTTACCACCCCATATCACCCTCAAGGGAACGGGTTGACGGAATTATCCAACAGAGAAATCAAGCAGATATTGGAGAAGACGGTCAAGCAAAGAAAGGATTGGGCGGCAATCCTCGATGATGCACTTTAGGCATACCGCACCGCCTACAAATCACTGATTGGGACATCTCCGTATCAGCTGATCTTCGGAAAATCATGTCACCTTCCTGTCGAGATGGAACACAAAGCTTGGAGGGCAGTGAAAGAATTGAATTTGGATTGGAAGACAGCCGCAGAAGACCGCGCCATGGCACTGAATGAATTAGAAGACTTTCGGGACGAGGCCTATGAGAACAACGTCATCTACAAGAATCGAGTGAAGAGATTCCACGACAAAAAGATCCGCTCGCATGTTTTCCATTCAGGTGATAAGGTTCTCCTCTTCAAATCCCGTCTTCGATTCATGCCCGGAAAGCTACAATCAAAGTGGGCTGGACCATACACCGTGATCTGCCAGTTTATGAACGGTGTAGTCGAATTAGCTGGCCAAGATGGAAAGAATTTCAAAGTGAACGGGCAAAACCTGAAACCATACTTCACCCCTCTTCAAATCGAAGCAGTGGAGAAGTACTACTTGAACCGTCCGTAGAAATTCAGGTATTGTCGAGCTAGCGACATAAAACCAAGCACTGGTTGGGAGGTAACCCAACAAGTTTCCTATTTTTTTATTTCAGTTATTTTCAATTCAGTCAAGTCGAGTCAGTTGAATTTCATTTTTTTCGCTTTTCGAATTGTTTCGGGTCCAGTCATCTGTCGACCACGCCGAGCGATTCGCGTTGGCAGCGATCGACGAGGAAATTCGGCCTCGTCGATCGACAAAGACTCTCGTCGATCAACGAGAATGTTCGTCTTCATCGATCGACGAAGACGCTTCGTCGATTGACGTGAACGTGGCTGAGTCAGACAGAGACGGGTTTAAAACCCACTTCTCCTCATTTTTTTTCTCACAAACACACGACGCACGGCTCTCTCAACCTCCCAAACACCCACCTCGAATTTTTTCTCTCCAAAATCGCCACAACGAACCATGGTATGTATCCTAACACTCTCCTCTTCGATTATTTCACATATTTTGAAAGATTTGAGCATGATTTTTGATTAAAATTGATGGTGGAGCCCTTGTTTTCATTTTTGCAATTTTGTCGATTTCGTTGCTACCCATGGTGATTATTCGATATGGTTAGTCGTTCTAGTCGATGTACGCACTTGTGATGGGTTTGTTGCTTAAATTTCATTGATTTTTTCATACGAAAGTTTGGGGGATTATTCTAGTTTGGGGGTGTTATTCTAGTTTTGCTATTTCTGGGACAAATTCTGTCAAACAAAATGGTAGTATGCTAGGATAGAGTTTGAATTGCATGAATGTCGAATCAATTTTGCATGGGTAGATTTATTTTTGAGAATTCTTGCACAACTGAATGCACCTTTGTTGGAAATTTTGTGAAGAATTGTGATGAACTTTGACAGATATTTTTCACTACCCTTGCAGATTAGCCATGGAATTTCGACCCACCTTCGCAAAGAAGGCTCATGAGAGGAGATTCAGGAAGCTCTCAGGGGATGAGTTTACTGCCCGGCAGACACTTTACCCATGCCCGGAGATAATGCAATTGCTGGGAATCCGAGCGGATGTTGAAGCTCTCTTGCAGAGGATTGATTGGAATGCGTGGATGGCAGCCCGATGGCCTGTGTACCCGTCACTTGTCCTGGAGTTTCTAGCCTCACTTCATGTCTTTCAAGTCTAGCCGGAATCAGAGCCTACCACGATTGGATTCCAGCTTCTGAACCAGTACTATGAGCTCCCAAGGAACGAGCTTGAAGAAATCTGGGGAGTCCATGCTGGGGGAGTTGGTTTCCTCCCCCTAGACTTCGACATTGCCCGCTTCTGGTCCCAGATCGCAGCAGATGCCAAAGAAGACCTGCGGGAGTTCGACTCGGGGAATTTGAAAGCGTCCTCCATCGACAACCCAGTTTTCAGATATTTGCAGAGATGCATGGGGGTGTCGATCACCGGTAGACATGAGAGCGGGAAAGTAAGAGTGGGGGAGCTGTTCGCCCTCAATTGCATGCTGACAGGGGAGCAATTTAGCTTCGCAGCGCTAGTCATGGACCAATGGCGGCATCAGATCAAGGCCACCAAAGGCAACATTTGGAGCGGGGGATTGATCACCCCGATTGCGGAGTATGTGGGGATCGATCTGACACAGATCGAGGCACTTGAGGACGACAACCGAGGACTCGGCACTAGGACTTTGGTGAAGATGCAGATGCTTTCACCACGGGCATCAGGATGGTCCTTGAAGATGTCCAACGGGGACAGATTCCCACTTCCGCAGCGGGACCTCACTCACGTATCTGATTATCACTTCCGTGATAATTGGTTGATGAGCACACCCGCCCATTTGAGGCTGATGGTCGGAGCACACGGAGGCCTAGGAACTTCTAGACTTCGACACCGACCACTGACCCAGCCGGACCAGTGACAGCCGCAGACGCCCCCTGAAATGCCCTAGGAGGAAGCACCTGAGGATGCGGAGGATGATGGAGGAGGAGAGCATATCCTTGACCGGACCGGCAGACGGCTGCTAGGCCACTTCGCGGGAGAGTCTTCATTTTCCGGGGTGGATCTGGCGACGATCTACCAATTTATGCAGCAGCAGGCTAATTTGCATGCAGCAGAGCACACACGGCAGGCGGAATTTCGACAGCACGTGAACACGAGGCTGAATACCATTGACGTGCAGATGCAGCGACTCCTCCTGAACACACGGCCTGATTCTGTTTACCTACGCCGGCAGAGAGAGCGACAGGACCGCCGGCGGCGACTGCCCGTGTGACCATCTCCCGATGTCGAGATGGAGGATCCTCCAAAGGAGGAATGAGGTACCGTTTCCTTTTCCTTATCTAACTTTCAAACTTGTCCACTCCTTCGAGTAGAACAAGTTTGGGGGGATGAGGATAGGATAAGAGAAACATTTGTTTGTTTTTATTTTATTATGCTTTATTTTAATTTTTCGTTGTTTCGTTGTTTTTCTGTTTTTGTTTTCGAATTTTTTTGTTTTTTCTGAACCATCACCATCTTTGTTCTTTTGCTTCAGTGTGAACAATTGCTCTCTGCAAGGCTTTTTACTCAAAATTAGTATTTTTGAACTCTTGATTTGTGGTACTTGTTCTGAGTGAATAGTATGAGCATTGTTTAGGAGCTTTTGAACATAGGACAGTCGGAACTTTTTGATTATGATGGTGTTATGACTACTTAACTGTCTTTACTTAAGCTAGAATTGTTGATTGATAATCGAGATATTTGTTGATTAAGAATGATAATCTGTGTGATAGAGTAGCCGATGATAGGAGCTGTTTTGCTTGATATGTTGATCTTTGAAACTTAGATTCTTGCATGATAACTGTTCGAAATTGGATAATTATTGAGGAGTAACAAAAATTTCTACCTTGTGAGGAATTTGTGCCATTTCTTTCGTTTGATGAGTGACAACGTTGTTAGATTTATTTCCTAGAATTTGACGAATTTCTCTCTTGAGGTTGCATTAAGTGTGGTAATAGGGTGAAAATAATTTTAGGCATGTTCTTTCGTAGCCATTCCCCATACACTAAACTTAAATCTTCACTTGTAGCCCCTTTGAGCCTTGAATGAAATTTTTTTTTCTTTGATTAGAAGGGTTGATGAAAAGAGAAGATGTTTGTGATTTATTAGAAGATGTCAATTGTGGGAGTGTGTTGAAAGTCCATGTGAGGCCATGAGCGAAAATAAAGAAAAAGGGGGTTTCCATGGAAAAAGTTAGAAAAAGAAAAAAATGAACATTGGTGAAAAAAAATAAAAAAATGAGGGAAACTCACTTATGTTGTTCACCAATAATTGAGAGTAAGCTCTTAGGAACCCCGAGAATGATGAAAAGAAGAAGGAAAAGAAAAAAATTGTATGTGGACATGATATGCTAAAGACTTGGTGTTGATTGAAATATTTTGAGTCACTTAGCCAAAAATATCCTACCATTTAGGTGAGCCACATTACAACCAAATAAAGACCTTTCTGATTCCCTGAAAAACCACACTAACAAGCAGTGGAGAGATGAGAAATTTGTCAAACTTATGGTGAAATAAACTAAAACTTTGATTGTGTGAAGTTCAAAATCCTTTTTGCTTGATTGAGCGATGAGTGCAAACACTGCCTGGTGAGGTTTCTCCTCGATAGTTTACCAATAAGAATTTGTTTGGATTGCATGATTTTTGTGAATAAGTGAAACTTGGATTGCGAAATAGGCTTGTGAGGCATTGCACACTCGTATCTGCATTTGATTGGAATTCTTTTCTGTGAATTGATCGAGGACGATCAATGGTTTAAGTTTGGGGGAGTTGATAAGTTAGGATTTTCACCAACTTATCTTATTGTTCTTTGACTGTTTGTGTAATGTTCAGAGTGTTTTTGTATCTTTTTCGTGCATGAGTTGGGTTTTGTACTTGGAATGTCGTGTTTGATGAATCATGCAGGTTTTTAGTCGAAAAAGCAGAGAAGAAGCAGGATCCCAGTTTCAGCACCTCGAGGAAGAAGGAAGATCGACGAAAAGCAAAGGCAGCGTCGATCGCTGCCAATGCTCGTCGATCGACGAGGCTGATCAAGGGGCAGCGATCGACGCCATTGAGCCACGGTCGACGCGCATGCGGGATTCCTACTCTGAATCTGATTTGGAGATTAATACATATCTAACCCTAGATACTGCTAGATATATCTTTCACCTATATAAATACTCATGTATAATTCATTTTTAGAGAGAGAGTATGTATTTTAGAGACAGAGAATAGATTTCGAGCAATTACAAGATTTTATTATTGAAGAGTTTTTAGAGTTTTATGTTTGAAGACAAGTTTCTACGGGAAGATTTCCGGATTCCAGTTTTTATGCAATTCAAGTTGTATTTTCTATGATCAATATTACCATGAATATTACCAGTGATCAGCCGTCCACGAGTCAAACTTCACCAAGCTCTGACACAGAAGACCACTCTGACACTCCAGTGTCAAACCACGATAGAAGGGACCCTCCTCTCAGAATAAGGAAGGATCATCCCACGTCTCAGGTAATCGGAAATATGACAGAGGGATTCCAAACCAGAAAGAAGGATCCTGTCAACTACCGAGAGATGGTCAGATCTGTGTGTCTATCGTCAAGGTTTAATCTTCTGCATTCTGCCTGTTATTTATCTTTGTTTGAACCGAAGAATGTTAAAGATGCTCCTGCAGATGAGTTTTGGATTAAGTCCATGCAAGAGGAACTCAGTCAATTTGAGTATAATGATGTGTGGGAATTGGCTCCAAGGCCGAGTGACAAGAATGTGATAGGAACCAAATAGATTTTCAAGAATAAAACTGATGAAAAGGGAAACGTCGTGAGAAATAAATCTAGATTAGTTGCTCAGGGGTATACGCAAGTTGAAGGCATTGACTTCGACGAAACGTTTGCTCCTGTGGCAAGATTAGAATCAATCCGTCTTTTGATTGCTATTGCTTGTGCTGCAGATTTTTTACTTTATCGAATGGATGTCAAAAGTGCATTTTTGAACGGGATTCTTGAAGAGGAAGCTTACGTTGAACAACCCAAGGGGTTCGAAGACGTGTCAAAGCCGGATCATGTTTACAGGCTCAAAAAGGCTCTATACGGTTTGAAACAAGCTCCTCGTGCATGGTATGCCCGTCTAACTGAATTTCTGCTGGATTTAAGGTTTTTAAGAGGTAACGTTGATAAAACCCTCTTTGTTAAACATATAGGAAACAATTTTATTATTGATCAAATTTATGTGGATGATATTGTGTTTGGTGCGTCTGATTTCAAACTTGTCGATGAGTTTGTCACCAACATGTCAAACATGTTTCAAATGAGCATGGTAGGCGAATTAAATTATTTTCTAGGTTTGCAAATTATGCAACGTAAGGATGGTGTTTTTCTTTCTCAGTCAAAATATGCATTGGGTATAATTAAGATATTTGGACTTGAAAATGCTAAACATATGAAAACTCCTATGGGTAGCAGTGATAAGCTATGTAGAGATAGTTCAGGTGTCAAAGTCGAACCTACTCTTTATCGTAGCATGATAGAAAGTCTCTTATATCTCTCTGCTAGTCGTCCTGATATTCTATTCAATGTAGGTGTTTGTGCAAGGTACCAGTCTGATCTAAGGAGTCACACCTAAAAGCTGTCAAAAGGATAATTTGATATATCTCTGGCACTCCTAATTTGGGTATTTGGTACACAAAACAGTCTAACACTGATATTACAGGGTATAGTGACGCGGAGTGGGCAGGTGATGTGGATGACAGGAAGAGCACAAGTGGAGGTGGATTTCTAGTAGGTGCAAACTTGGTATCATGGTCTAGCAAGAAACAAAATTGCATCTCACTATCAACGGCTGAAGCTGAATACATTTCAGCAGCAAGTGGATGCACTCAGCTACTTTGGATGAGACAAATGTTAGAAGACTATGGTTTGCCTTCTCAAACTCTGACTCTCTTGTGTGATAATGCTAGTGCAATAGAAATTGTTAAAAATCCTGTCCAACACTCACGCACAAAGCACATTGACATAAGACACCACTTTATACGTGATCTGGTTGAAAAAGGTTTAATCTCTTTAAAGTTTGTGACAACAAAAGAACAATTAGCAGATATTTTTACTAAAGCTCTTGACTTTGAGAGATTCTCATACTTGAGAAAATCTCTAGGGATGTGTAACCCTCCTACTGAATGATTTGACTATGTGTGACTGCTGTCTAACTTTTGACACCGTGATGTTAAAGTTTGTTCCTTTGTCGATTATACTTTTTTATGTTATAAAACTGAGAGATACAAGTGTGAGATCTCAAAGTTGTAAAACATGGCGATTTTGCCCTATTTATATTTCAAATTAACTGAAAGTACTATGGACAGCACGTTGTTAGAACTCTGACCATGTGGAATCAAAGTTTGTTTGGAAAATGAATGGGCTAATTTTTCTTTATCTCATTTAGTACTAAAGATTGGACGTGATTAGGCACACAATCTTTGTGGAAGGAATAATGAGATTGTTTTTTATCGACACTTTGTAACTTTGACACCTCGGTATTAAACTTGGTCGCAGTCATCATTATTTGAATCTTTTTGAGCTTATCTTTTATTCTGCAAGTTTGTTTTAAGTTGTTACGAATTTTATGGTTTTTAAATCCTAATTTAACCTAATCTGATTTAAATTGGTATTTACCTAAGTTTTAGGAATTTGTTTTAGATATTTTTTTGCATTATCTTTGATTAAATTTAAATTCCTTTATTTTCGACTATATTGTTAAGTTTGTTACAAAATTGATACACCTCACCCCCTACTTAAGTGTCTTGCAGCAGCCTTGTCACATCACTCCCCCACGCCTCTCAAAGCATCACCTCCACCACAAACCGTTTCAACTCTCACTCTCTCTCCCACGTCTCTCACAACCCCTCACATCCTCTCACACTAACTCTCTCTCTCTCTCTCTCTGAACCTCCTCAACTCACCCAAAACCTCACCATGGCCGACAAAAACATCCAAGACCTCCTTGCCAAAACACTTTCCATGCCGGACGGAGCCAAAATTCTCCAACGCCTTCTTGAGAGCCAAATGGAGAAAGCATCTCAAGCTTCCTCCTCACAACCCGCCACTTCCACTCCTGTCTCTGAACCCGCCATCACACCTCCGTCCATCTCTGAAATCACACCTCCGACCACCTCTGAAATAACTCCACCACCCATTGTCACCGAACCCACTCCTCCACTCATCTCTGAACCTTCAACCTCTCACCCTACTGAGCCTCCTGCGAAGGAACCTACCGCCGCCTCTCACTCCTCTCCATCAAAATTTGAAAACCCTAACCCACGTTCCGAGCCTTCAATTGAGGAGTCAGACAAGGCGTTTGACGAAGAAACAGAGCGAATCTTGCGGGAACCCCTCCTTCAACCAGATTCCTCTGATCCTCCCTCTAAATCTTTTGAAGATCTGCCTATCTCTGTCGTTGGAACTGACCCAACTGAAGTGCTTCATGAGCCACCACTTCGGTACGCTCTTCCTGGCCAAGAAGGGTTCCCCATCAATGCTGAAGAACCGAAACTCGAAGGAAAGATGCCTGAAAGGAGATCCGAAAAGATTTTCAAGGAAACAGTGAAGAACAAATATCAAAAGCATGTCGCCACCCGCCGGAAGAAAGTAAAGCCAAGGAAGTTTCAAAGGAGTCTGACTGACACCCCCTATGTCTTCACCAATGATGACGATCTGCCAGAGCAGTCCCAAAAGTCTGACACCGTCATGTCAGACTTCGAGTCCGACAACTCTGACGATGAGGACTTCCAGGCAGACCTTCAAGACACCGAGCAGTCTGAGGAACATGCCGATTCCAGTGGAGACCAGCCAGCGAAGAAGAAAAAGAAATCCGAAGCAGCTACTTCTGTCAAGAAGCCCAGACCAAAGCCAAAGAAATCTGTGTCAAAGTCTACCAAACGTCCTGCCAAATCCGTCTCTCCTGAACGATCTGAGGTCAATTGCTCCAAAAAGCCAAAGGTTGAACAATCTGAATCCCTGGAACCTTCTCTTTCGAAAGGAAAAGGTACTCAGTCCTCCTCTGATGAAGATAACTCTGATTATGATGCTAGCCGATCATACTCTGTTAAGTATTATCATTGCTATGCTAAATCACTTAAGGGGCTTTATTCTAAGAGGGAGTTCAATATGGAGAAATTAATGGATTCTGATATGTTTACTAAGTTTGGGTAAGCATTCTGCTTAGGAGAAGGGGTCTTCTTAAAACTGTGACTGATCTTTCTGCCTTTAGCCCGTCTTTGGTGTTAGAATTTTTTGCAAATTTGTTAAAGGATGAGGTCTTTCAGACTGGGAAACCAAAGTTTGGGAAGTCGTTTGTTCGGGGGAAAATTATTAAGTTTGATCCTGATACCATTAACAATTTCCTGGGGTTAAAGTCTGTCAAAATAGAAAGGTTGTCAAAGTCTGCAGAAAATGAGATGGCTGCTGAGCTCACAGGTGGAAAGACAAAGGCATGGGTGACCAAGCTTCCTGTCTCTTCTTTGACATGGAAGTATGTTGCCCTGTTCAAGATCAGTGTTCACAACTGGATGCCAAACAAGAACCTTTCGGTGCTTTCCAAGGAGCAAGCCGAGTTCCTCTACAGAGTAGGCTATGGTCTTCCCTTCAACTTTGGCCAAGTTGTTTTCACTAACATCTTCCGTGCAGTCACCAAAGCCGACTCCACCTACCTTCCGCATCCTTGCCTTCTCCATGCGCTTATTTTATCTCAATGAGTCACCCCGCTGGATGAAGAGTTGCAGTCTGATCCTATCCCCCTGGTCTTCGAGCAATCTCTGACTAGGAAAGGAGATTCCAGGGTCAAAGACTTGCCATATACTCCGAGTGACATTTCAGAGGATGAAGAAGTGGATGCGAGCTCTTCCAAGATCAAACAGGCCAAGAGTCTCCTCAAACAGGCCTTAAAGCTACTTCAGGATCTGGAGTAAGCTTTCCAACCTGCTTCCATTCGGGGGGAGACGTGGTGCTAAAGATGGAAGATGGTGGAAGATGGCTGGACTCTCTGACCCCCTGCTACCTCTGTTTATTTAAAAATTTATGTGTCTAAAAACAAATTCCTGTTTGCTGAATTTTTAATGTTTCTTTGTTGCTGGATATTTTATGATTCAGGGGGAGTTTATTACAATCCCTGTAATCATTTGTTTTGCTTATGCAATGATTTTTTTTGCTTATGGTTGATCCATTACCTTTACTGATTTTATTTTGGTTGCACCATATGGTTTTGTGGCAATGAATGCTATTTCGCTATGGAATGATCCATATGGAATGAAAACAGGTCGGATAAGCTTAAGGGGGAGATTGTGAAGTACGAAAATACGAATATGTAAGTTTGACACACGGTTGTCAAACTTACTCGCATTAACAGGTTAGTGTCAAACCTTATATGCTTACAACTTTGACTCTTAAATGTCAAAGTTCCGAATCTGTTTGTTGCAACTAATTCCTACATTTTAGGAAACTTATATTTATCTGTTGAATGACGTTTTAACTGGTCCTATTTCTTAGGATTCGTATATATTATGTCTATTAAGTATATCTTATTTATTATATAGTTTATACTATTATTATAGGTTGTTATTTTAGTTCCTAAATAATAGGGAGCACCTCTACATCTTTATCTAACCCCCACGTGAGTTAG
>JAPKLW010001487.1:49057-67882 GCA_026898455.1 Plectranthus barbatus | reverse complement strand
TCCGAGGGCATCGGCGATCTGGCTGACCTGGGTTTCAATGATCTGTACGTGCTTTTGCACCTGGTCCACTTTAGTATTCACGCCTGTGATTTCTTGCTTCAACTTGGCTACAGTATCAGTAGAGCCTTCCATGAACTTGGCCAAAATCTCCTCAAGATTTGGCTTCTTCTTCTCCACTATTTCTCCATCTTGCACTGCAAACCCAGGTGGTGGTTGCTCAGCGGCTTGGGGGTTCACGTAGGAAAATCCAGGATGGTTCCTCGCGTGATTGAAAGTGTAGGGCTGGCTGTGCTGCTGATATCCTCCACGGTAGTTGTCTTGATAACCGCCCCTTTGAATGAAATTTAGAGCGGAACAATCCCCCTCAGACGGAGCTTGCACTGGCTCTACTACAGCGACTGTTTTCTCCTGCTTTAGTGCAGCGAAGTCTTCCCTTAACTTTTTCAGCTCGGCTGCCAAATCAGGTTGTTCGGCAACTTTCTCCCCCACTTTCTCCTTCTCGACCGCCACCACAGGCCGAGTTCGGCTTGAGGGCCACCGTTGAGTGTTGTTGGCCATCTTTTGGAGGAACTCCATGGCTTTCTTTCCGCTCTTCGTCATGATTGTGTCTCCTAGTGTGGTGTCCACCAATTTGGCTGTCTTATCATTGAGCCCTTCATAGAATGCTTCAGCTTGTTCTCCTGGCGGAAAACCATGTCCGGGACAGGCTCTCAACAACTCTTTGAATCTCTCCCACGTCTCACTGAAGCTCTCGTCAGGCCTTTGCGCGAACCTGATGATTTCTTTGCGTCTTTGCCTAATAACATTCGGAGGGAAAAAGTTCCCTAGAAACTCATTCCTCAGTTCGGTCCACGTGCCTATGCTTCCTTTGTCCAGTGCGGTGAACCATGATTGTGCCTTATCCTTCAGAGAGAATGCGAACAGACGCATTCGGATGGCACTCTTGCTGACTCCTCCAATCTTGACAGTGTTGCAGAGCATCAGGAAATTATCCAGATGTGCATAAGGGTCCTCAGTAGCCCTTCCTCCGAATTGATTTTGTTGCACCATCTGCACCAATCCGGTCTTCAGTTCGAAATTGTTGGCATTGATCCCAATCCTGAAGTCTGTCTCCTTGAACCGAGGTTTGTACCGGTTCTGCATGGCTTCTTCTTCTTCCTCATCGTCAGACTCCTCCGGAGGATCCTGGTTGCCATCCTCTCCATCATCGGGATTGTCCTCGAATAATGGGTTTTGGCGAAGGCCTCTTCCGTCCAGATTATCCCTTTCCAAATGGTATTGTTGAATTTGTGCCCTCATAGCTTGGACTTCTTGGAGAAGCACAACCTGCTCCTCTGCGGTTAGTACTGGCGGAGGTGGTGGTACGTCATCCTCCATTGTGTGACCACTCGAACCTTCCTGAGCACGCTTGTTCCTTCGGATTTTTCTGCAAGTAGCTTCAATGTCCGGATAGTAATACAGCGGGTCCTTTCCTCTGGCTCTTGTACTCATGCACTACCTGTACAGCAAAGGAGGTAGTGAAGTAAGACTGAAAATAAAAACGAAACGAACTGAAATAAACAACTGAAATTCTGAAAAAAAAAAAAAACAAAGCGTCGATCGACGAGGAAAGGCGTCGATCGACGAGAGGAAAACAACTTCGTCGATCGACGTGGAATACGAAAAGCAAAAAAAAATTCAGAAAATACGAAAATTACAGCCTAAAGCAATATTTCAATCACAGACTTAATAGTAAGATTAATTCTGTTCACTCCCCGGCAACGGCGCCAATTTGATAACTGTAATTTCTACAGATTAATAGGGAGCACCTCTACATCTTTATCTAACCCCCACGTGAGTTAGTGGGAGTTCATTTTTGTTGTATGAACAGGTAAAGACGTGGAAGAAGACACGATCCATTGCCAAGTAGTGGAAGAAGTGCTCGTGTGCTCCAAGTTCTATATATTCGAGACGAGGAAGACTAGAGAAGGTACATCAATCATCACCCGGTTAGCTATAGCTGCAGTCCAAGGATACAAACATGCCCCGCATATACCTTCTGTGGCAGAGCTTTTGTGAATGGATCTACTAGATTATCATTTTTGTCTGTTTTCTCTATTAACTAATTAATTATATTCTGGGTCGAAGAGAGAATTTAGGTAATTTCCCTTTGGATCTGACAAAAGTTCTAAAAATAACTGTTTTACCCCTTTTATAACAAGTTCGCAGAGCCTCGGATCGCCCAAGCCAAAGCTGGCTCGCCCGGGCGAGGTTCAAAACCGCGAAGAAAGGAATAAGAAGTCTGATGAGATACTATTTCAGATTTTAAAAAAAGCTAAAATTACAAAAATAACCTTAATTTTGCAAAACTGCAGGATAATCGAGGAAAAGAACAAGGATAAAAAATGTAAAACAAAAGAAAATAAATCAAAAACTAAAATAAAGCAGTAAATAAATAAAATAAAACAAATGTTTCCCTTTTCCGATCCTCACCCCCCAAACTCCATTGCTTTTATTCTCTTCAACTTAGATCATTCTTTCTCGGATTTCATCACAATGCTTGCACACTCACTCATCTTTGGGATTATATCAATGTCCTTTGAAGCTTCTTCCTCTTGAGTCCGCCGATCGACTCGGGGCACGGACCAGCATGGATTGCAGCGGCGGCCAAAGCCCGGGCAATAGATATGCCAGCGGAACGCCGTCGCCGTGATCGTGGCGGAACTCATCGAGACGATCAATTCGGTATTAGTTTTCATAGAGTTCCATCTTTTGTTGAGGAGTGATCACTGTAATTTCTACAGATTAATTATAGAAATAGTGGCAAATAAATTTGTAAACCCTAAGGTTATCGATCCAGGGGAATGAAACAAGGAAAAATCCTAAATACTAAATCAGACGTTCTTGAAAATATTGATTAGGAAAATCAAATAAAAGGTTTTGTTGTTTTGAAATCGCAATACTTGCTATCGAAAATTAAACAGGAAAATTAAAAAGCTTTTGAATCCAAATAAGAGAAGCACAGATTCCAGGGATGTCTATCTATCAAGTATGACATGTATGAATCAATTGATTAATTCCCAACTTTAATTCCTCTTCGTAGTGAAACATCAGAAAAGTATTACGAACTTCTTTGTTGGACAATTCGTAAAGTAGATTAGTCAAATACCTATCTCTGCTCGGTCTCAAGATAAATTAACTAACTCCAAAGATCTACAGATTTATTCCTACAATCAATCTCCTTCAATTACGACAAGAAATCAGATTATATTGTGAAAATCTCTTTCGATTGAAAACTACCACAGTTACGTCTCAAGTAATCAACTAAATAATCCTAATAAGTGGCCAACAAGTCAAGATTATGAATAAGCACAGATTTCACAAACTACGAAGGGAAAGGGAAAATAACTCAATTAATCAAACATGTATACATTGATATTTCGAAACCCTAGAATCTGAGGAAGAGATTAGTTACACATATTCAGAGTATTATTCATCATAGAAAAATAAAACCTGATTTGCATAAAAACTTGGGTTGGAATGTCTTCCCACAAAAATCTGTCTTCAAACATAAACCCTAGAACTCTTGGATTCTCTAAAATCTGAAATATGGAATGAGGAATATGATTGGGAATCGAATTCTCCCCCTAAAAATTGAATTTATGAAGCTATTTATAGAGGTGGAGATGTATCCTATCAAATCTAGGGCTAAAGATATGAATAAATCCGAATTTTATCAGATTTTTGCTCCAGCAGACATGTACGCGTCGACCGTGGCTGATCCACGTCGACTGAGTCTCAACTTCTTGCTTCGTCGACCGCTTCCGATTGGCGTCTGTCGACGCGGCTTCTCGCCCCTCCTGCGCAGTCTCACGGTTTTGGCCATAACTTCCTCATCCAAACTCCGATTGACCCGATTCCAGTTGCGTTGGAAAGCTAATTCAAAGCTCTATCCATTTCCATGCGCCAATAGCCCGAATTCCTCTTGTGGAAAAACTCTTCACTGCTACTCTTACACGTCACTGCTTCCGGAACGGTTTTCTCGTGAGTTTAGGCCTAAAAACCTGCATAAACCTCAAAACACACCTAAAACCACCTAATATTGATATCATGCATAAAATATATATATAAACTCAATAAAACTACATAAAATAGTATAAAAATAATATAGATAAGTGAGTGAAATAACGAGCTTATCAAGGAGATATCGTGGACTTCTCGTGTCCGATTCCAATCTCAGCGCAGAAGTCCATGAGAGAACCATTGCAGAACTCTATTTCACTATAGGACCTGAACCTCCTTACTGTCACCCCTTTTTCATTTTGAACGCGATCAATCAGTTCTCACAAGATTCATCACTATCGAAGTAAAAAACATACAAAAAACACAAGCAATTGAAATTAAGTTCAAAAATTAGCAAACTCGGGAAGAACCTCACAAGAAAAGTGCTTTGCTCAATCACGCACGTGTTTGGCGGGTCAGACTCGTGAACCTTCCAGGAACCGACTGAATTATGGGGGAAAACGTGGAACAGACCGAAACCGACCCGGATTAGACCAAAAATCGACCCAGAATCGAAACTTCTAGTTTCCAGTTTCTCTATTACAACTCAAATCATCCTATACCCGGCGGGTGTTCCCCCTTACACCTCCCGGGCACCGGGGCCGGAGACTTGCCGGCGACGGCGAGTTTTCCGGCCGGGGATGGATTTTTAGTGCGTGGGGCGCCCAAGAACTATACTAAGCTACTTCCGGTCTTCAAACTGGTTGCTGCTGTAGTCTGCACAATGAGGGAAGCTAACTCTATTCTAAGATCAGTTTTCCATATTCCTTCAGAGCCTAGGTTTTGTTTGCCTCTATATTGAAGTGTCTTTGGTTCGAGGTCTCTAAGTGAAAAATATGCTTATTTGTATACTCTATGTTTTACTTGGCTTCTTGCTACTTGAGGTATCCTTGTCATCAACGGTGGAGAGAAACTGGAGAACTATGACTTTCTAACTCGGGGGTGCCTACTGTCTACCAAGAAGCCTATTCTGAAGAGCTCATTAGACATTCTATTATTTGTAAATTAATGGGGTTTTTTTATTTCTCCAAACTAAAATAACAAGAAAGCATGTAAAATGAAACCGAGCAGTGCTAGAACAATTAATAATACTTCTTCCCACAAAATATTTCGACCTCTACCACTAGAGTTTGGGGCATCTCATCCTTCTTTGAAATATTGCCCATCCTTTGACACCTGTCACAGTTAGCAATATAGGCGGATCAGAGGTGCAACACATATTCATACAAGCTCTAGGCTGAATCATCTTTCTCCAATCTTTCATTAAGCGCACGAAGACTACAATCGAGTGTGGAATCCATCTCCGGAGAGTGAATCCTATGGTGGAGGAGCATTTGGGTTGTATCGTGTGTTTTTGTGTTTGATTGCTTTCGTAGGAATTTTACTAAGGAGTGAACTTAGGAAAATTTCTATCTTGTTTAGTATTTTGTTCTTCACTTGTAAAAACTTTGTTTGAATAAGTGAAAACTATTTTGTCGTGTGGCTCTCGAGGGTTTATGATTTATAAACCTTCGAACAATTAATTCTGCTGTGTCAAACTCTTTAACTTCCGCGTGTGTTAAAATACTTTGTTTTACGTGTGTCAAACATTTGTGTTTTACTATCTTTGACACCATTGTGTTAAACTCGGACACTAAATTATATCACATTGATTATGTGTAGGACACGGTATCTGTCTCATCCTGATAAAGATTATATTGACTTTGCTAAGTTTGATGAAGCGAGTCATAAAAAGTATATCGAGTATGCCACTAATGCTAAATGTGTCATGTCCCTTTATAATTGTGGCATTGTAAAAGTGATATGAGCACATGTTTCCTTGTGAAATGCTTCGATGTATAAAGAGAGATTTAGCAAGGCTTGACACACGAGGTGTTCAAGCGATAATCTAAGGATATTTATTATTGAGATACATACGTCTATTATGAACTCACATTTTTAGGTATTGGATACGTATTATAGCTTAAACGTTTGAGAAATATTCGAAGCTAAGTAAGACATAGAAAGTTAGTCACTTGCGTGAAAATGAAGCAATAGTTATCGATGAACGTATAGTGATGTATACATTAGATCTATATTTTAATAGACTAATGTTGATGATCATTATATATATTCTCATGTTAGACATGATTGGGATTTTTTTTTTAGATTTGAAAACATATTTTATTCATTTTGCATGAGTGAAACTAATTTTTAATTATATCACTATTGAATGGATTATGGTTGTTTAACTGTAAATAGAGAATTCTCAATGATAATAATAAAAGCCTAAGGCTAAATAATATGAATAAGCTCATGGATCTTTAACATTGTAAACCTGGTCATACTAATGAAAAAAGAATAGTGAGGTTGAGAAAGTTAGACTATCTCATATCAATTGATTTTGAATCCTGTGATACTCACAAATCTTATCTCACATGATGTATGTCAAATAAATTACTTTCTAGGAAAGTACTATAAGTCAAAAATAAGCTAGAGTTGATTCACATAATTGTGAATGGACAGTTACCAACTCATGCATGAGTGGATATTTGTATAATATAACTTTTACTTATAATTCTTAAGAGATGGATATGTGTATTTTAATACGAATACAAAGCTCTTAAAAATTTAAAGAGTTTAAGTTGAAAGTTGAGAAAAAAATTGACAAGAGTATTAGAGCTCTATGATTTGAAGCATACACTTAAGTCAAATGTTATCAATTACGTGAGATTACATCGAGTTCGATTGGAACGAACATCTCATAGAATGTCTCAATTAGATAGGGGCATTCAGAAGGAGAAATTGGATCTTGTTGGACATGATTTAATCCATGATTAATTTCGTTGGTCTCTCTACATCACTTGAAATTACGTTTTTAGAGCAATATCCATGTCCTAAATAATATTCTTTCAAAATTAGTCGAGAAAATATCATATGGATTATGGTATATTAGGTGTTATCTTGAGCAAATGCAAACCTAGGGTTGTAGCATCAAAAAGATACAGACTGATGAATTAGAATCTAAAATGAGAAGCTTGTGGGATATCCTAAGAGGATATATCATTTTTACACATCTAGAGATCACAAGGTGATTTCTAATACTACGACATTTCTTGGGAAATTTATATTAATTTAGAATTAATATGAATATCATTATTTTGGAAATAATGATAATATTTAGAATGTATGAATTGATATTTTGATTTGGAATTATAAATATTCAAAAGGTTTATAGTATAGTAGGTTTTGAGGAAACTCAAGAGCCACATGATAGGGAAGAGGATGAAATCTTGTTAAATAGTTAAGACAAGAATTCAGTGGGAGTTTTTTATGCTCTATTAAATGGGGAAAATCTCTCAGTAGATGACCTTTAGAAAATGAGAGCTATCAAAGAGAGAATGTTGTGATGATTGCATAACTCTAAGAACTCTCATAATGTTGGGCAAAGAACTCTCACATGTGTTAAATGATAAGCTTGAACAAACGCAGAGTTAACTCAATAGATATTGCTTACTTGTGAATTGTCTAAGACACATAATCTTTTGGTTTAGAACAAAGAAGATAAAGATGTGGTTGATAATAACCAACCAAGAGTATTTATTGGAGTTGTGTGTGGCACACAAACTCATTTCAGTGTTGAGCATTTTGGGAGATTTTAGAAATCACCAAAATGCATATTTAAAATGCTAAAACTATTCTCAAGTACTTTAGAAGGACTTAAGTGTTGGGATTATATACTGAAATCATATATGATTAAGTGTTTTGACACTGGTCTTCATATATGTGTTGCTATAACAATGCTCGCTGTCTGATGAAACAAACATACGACGAACCATAATATCCTATTATCTCGCCTATAGGGATGACCATATGGTGTGTAGGAGATCACAGAGGATCATATGAGTCGTTTGACCTAGCAAGATATAAACTGTATCACAGCTGAGACAGTCCCTGGATAGGCTGTCGGTCTAAGCTGCGGCACATCGGTTCATAAGTGGGCTTATCCTAGCTACTTGATGTGTCGGTACATGGTTATGTATTGATGGGATCAACAGTGGGATGTGCCATTCTCATTGACATATGAATGAGCCAGATCCCTAACATACTTCCTATGATCTTAAACCTAACTGAAGGATAAGGGGCACACACAGATTGACCGCACTTTGATTTACCATGGTGGCGAGTCTTACATGTACTCTTATACCCGTATTTTGGGTGTTGGCAATTTGTGTGTGGCCTGCTTAGTCTGGACTTTTAGGTAAGCATATCCGTTTCAGGATGGTGACATTCCCTGAGAAGCTCACAAGATTCATAATGCTAAACCCTGCAGGTTGAATTATTTAATTCAGGCATAAGTGAAAAGGAGTGAGTGGTATTACTCAGGAAAAAAGAGATTAATTAACTGTGGCTGATTGTCATAAGCCAAATTAATTAATGAATGTCCAAAACCTTAAATATGTGGATCATGTTAGTTTGGTGCAACCCGTTCCTAATAACGTGGTAATAAAGGGGCGAGTCAGCATTGTTACTGTGGTGAAGGTTAAAACAATGTTTTATTAATTAACTATGTTCTGGGTTGAACAAGGAATGATTAATTAATAAAGAGGGCCCACTTTATTATTTGCATCTGGTCCCTGGTCTGGCCCATGAACTGCTCAAGCCCATTAGGGTTAGGGTTTCTCAAAACCCTAACACTATATAAAGGCCTTCTCTCTATCAGATCATCAAGAATTAGGGTTTTCAGTATATTGAGAGAGAACGGCGGCGCGGCTGATCTGGTGGGAGAAATTGATCGTCTTCTCCAGATCTCGGATCCTACTTGGTAGATAATCCTCACCAGATTTCCAAGGAGCAAGGGAACAGATCAGAAGATCAGATCTGTAGGAACAACTGTTCATCGCTGGCATTCAGATTCAGATCCAAATCTATTTCATAGTTATTGGCTCCGATCTAGATCTGTAGATCAAACGGTGAAATCAGGTACTGTCTAAATCCATCCTTTGAAATTAATTTTGTAGGAGCATGCATAGGATTGCATGGTTTATTTAATTGAAATTTGTTCCTGGTATCCTAAGAACGATCCTTGGCAAGATATTCTTTAATGGCAAATCGTGTTGTCCATCGTAGACTCAAACCCTACAATTGGTATCAGAGCCAGGTTCATGTTCTTAGGCTCTATCTTGGATAGATTGAAATTAAATAAATATGTATGTTTATGGATGGATTTAAATTGTTTTGGATGTTTTTGTTCTCGTGGCCTTCTCGTTTTTAGATCTATTTTTCACCACGAGAAAATTCGTGGTTAGATTTAATAGAGAAAATCATGTAATAGATCTAGATCTATTTTTGTATTTTCTATTTTTTTTAAATCTGTAAAAATCTGAGATTCGGAAGAAGAACGAGAAATCAAGAACGAAGAACAAAGAAGGCAACATGTTTAGGGTTTAGCCCCTTCAACTACCAGATCTCGCCGGCGGCGGCGACCACGGCAGCGGGCAAGTGGCTGCACGGCGATGGGTGGCGGCGGCAGGGGATCTTCCCTGCGGTTGGGCCGCGCTCTAGGTCTTGCTGCTCCTGCTCGCATTTTTCCGGCGAGCATGGCTGGTCTAGCAACGGCGGTGGTTGTCCCAGGCGAGAACGGGGGGTGCGCGTGGCCTGCTCGGAGGTGGCCGGCGACTCTGCAAGTCGCGGCAGCAAGCAGTGTGCGAGGGTGGCGGCGGTTCGCAGCAGATCCGTGCTGTGCACGGCTGGGCCGCGCCTTCGCCGGTGCTCGCGTGCCCACCTCCTTCCTCCTTCCCTTTCGTTGTTCACGGTGATGATGGTGGTGTATCGGATGGCGGCCGCGCGCAGCAAGTGCGCGGTGTTTCGCAGAAGCGGCAAGCGCAAGCTCGCGGTTCAGGCGCAGCTGCAGCGACTCGTTGGTGGCTGTGGCCGCGCCGGGACGTGGCTGGGTTGCGGGCGCGGTCGGCAGCATCAGCTGGGGTCCAAGCTCCGGCCGCAGGCGGCGGCCGGAAAGACGGCTGCGACTGGGCTGCTTGCTGCTGGCGGTTAGGGTTTGGCAGCCCGGGCCGTGGCTCGGGCCCGTCAGCCTGGAGGCGGCCCGAAAGTCCGAAAAATTAGGGTTTGGCTGCTGTTTGGGCCAGAAACCCTAATTGAAGCCCAATTGCTGTTGAAGCAATTCAAATCAGATTTCAAGTCCAACGGAGGCCCAGTTTGAAGATCTGTATTGCAATTAAATCTTGTAATGGTTAGATTTAATTTATTTCAATGTAATCGCATCTGAGGGGCCACGAGAATTTATTTATTTATTTATTCTCGCATTGATATGATTTATTAAGTGCGCACTAGTAAATAATAGGAAGCATGATTATTTGATTTAATTATTTACTTTTATAAGCATGTTGCAATTTAATTTTTGAGCATGTCTTATGTGATTTATTTTATGTTTTAAATTATGTCTATAAATTCCGGAATCATATTAATTTATGATGGAATTTTGGGTGTGACATAATTTATGGGAATATAAAATAATGTGTGCGCATGAAACCTTTAGAATTAAAAATACTAAGTTGGATTTTGGTTCTTTTCTAACCAAGATCATTAGACCTCCACAAATACGACTTCTCATTGGAAGTGGGGCATCTCGAAGCGTAAACGTCTGCTGGGGTAGCTTGCGTTAGGGGTCCCTCATCAGTTCCAATGCGATGAGGTTTCCAAATAAAACACTTATTTTAAGATGAGAAGTGGGAGCCTCTGAGCAAACGTCTACTCGGGCAGCTTGCATTGAGACAACTTTCACTCATCTCTAAGATTAATCTAAGTGGGATAACAAAGGATGTTAAGGGCAGGACGCATGGGTCCAGTACGTATGTCGAATCGCCTTTTAATGTCCGGAGTTAGGCTTGTGAATATTTTGGCTTAGATGTTGCCTGGAGTATAACTCTTTTGAGACGTCCCTGTTCCGGATAGGTGAACATGGTCTTGAGATCTCCAATATTAATTTCTTTTGCTTAAGATACCTGGCATGTTAAGAAATTAAAGGACCTATTTTGGTCTGGTTGAGCGTTTGTTGTATATTTACAAAGTGGTGTACTTTGACCAAGTACAATGCTTGCACTCCAATTAAGGGGTAGATACAACTTGTGTTACATGATGTAGGTGAAAATGGTAGTTGAGTGATAAGCTCGTATTTTGCCTCACTTATCACGTTTTTTTCTTATTAGTTTCTTGTATTTACTTGAGTTTTTAGTTAATAATTGACCATGAAGTGTTTATAGGGGATATTATGCTTGTCATGGTAATATTTTGCAGGTTTTAGGCTAAAATCAATGAAAACCCATACCGAAAGCAATTGATGTCCAATGGAACAGTCACTAATTCTTCCACACGATGAATCAAACCTAATGGTGTATGTAATTGGAAAGATCTTTGAGTTAGCTTTCCAATGCAACTGGAATCGGGTCAAGCGGAGTTCGGGAGCGAAAGTTATAGCCAAAACCGTGAGGCTGTGCAGAATGAGTCGACACAGAGGTTTCTGTGTCGAGAGACAGAAATCCTGTCGATCGAAACAGGGGTCAAAATTCCGGAAACTTGTGATCTACATTCCTGTCGATCGACAGGCATTCCATCGATCGACAGGCGTGCCGGAAAGGCATATTTTTGCCTAATTTGGAGATTTTTCCTTCCCAAACCATTACCTTTTGAAGATTTGACTTCTCCCCCTATAAATAGGACTTTTTAGGCTCGAAAATTAAGTCTCTTTAGGTCTTAATTTCAGTTTTTCCACTCTTTAATTTTCAGCATTAAACTCTTTAATTACCCAGTACTCTTTATATTATTGTTGCTTTGGATTCAAGACAATTGAAGGTTCAAGGTTCCTATTGTTTTAATGATTCAAGTAAGTTTATTTACATCATTTGCAATGTTTATTTCAATTATGTTAGGCTAGAACCCTTAACAGGTTCTAGGGTTTTCTCCATCCTTTTTGGTATGTGTTAATTCGATTAATTCCAAACCCTAATTAATTGGTTCAAATTCTATGGTTTTGATCTTAAAATTTATTTTCAATTGAAGGATCGAGAGATGAAAATTGGATTAGGTTTATAGTTATTAATTTGAGACCGAGAGGAGATAATTAATAATAGGAAAATAGAATTTTGATTAATTGGTTTCTGTCTCAAAAGGAAGAATCAATTGTAGGGTTTTCAAATCTGTATCTTTATTGGGATTGACTAGTTTGTGTTCTTGAGACCGAGAGGTAAAATTCACTTTCTAGTAATCTAGGTTTTAATTGCCCAACCAAGGAATGAATTCCAAAATATCAGATTTCCCACCTTAATGATTATTTTGGGTTTGGATTGATTGTTTATGCATGTTGGATTGGATTGGTTGATTTCCCCAAGAATCTGTGCTTTTTATTATTGAATTTTATTCCCAAGTTATTTTCTGTTTTTCAAAACAAAAACCCTATTCAAATTTGGATTTTCTCAAACAAAGAATAGATAAACTATGCCAGTACATGAGATGACTTCGTTGTACTATCCCTGTGGGTCCGACATACCTTTGGGTTTATAAATTTATTTGCATCGCTATATTATAATAAAACTATTAATTTTAACAGCGATCATTGAGCCAAGATGAGATTCATTGCTCGATTAGAATTCGAGAAGAACACTCAAATTCTCTATATTATTTGACCAATAAGTCACTGGCCATTGCAAGGGATATATTCAATTATAGTAATTGAATATGATCAATACGTGTCATCTAGTAAAGATGAGATAAATTAATTAAGTTATTGGGATAAACACATGGCAAATCCAAGGCTTAATTGAGTGGTTCGCGAATGAAGGGATGTTATATAAACTTCACGAAAGATTAAGTTTACTGAGTCCATGTAAATGTTCCCCATATATCAAGTTCGCTACACAATGCAGTCTAGGTGTTTTGTATACTTTAATTTATTATTGTTGGTAATGGGGGCCATAGGGTTACACTATAAGTGTTGGATTAATCAATTTAAGGGTGTAAAATGGTGCATGATTTTTGAAATCAAAATCGTAGTCCAAGTGGGAGATTGAAAGATATGGACTAAGATTTTGTACTAATTAGATTAGTACAATATATATTAATTAGATTAATATATCTTCCTGATAATATACAAATAAGATTAGAATATAATATAATAATTGGATTATTAATTAATGGAACTGATATGGAAACAAATATGGGCCAAGTTTTATTAGATAAGATTTGAGATTCTCTTCTTATTTATAAATAAGAGACTCGCGTTATTTTCTTGAAGAAGATAAAGAAATAATTAGTTTCCTACGCATTTCACATCAAATACACAAAACCTAAAGTTTTAAGTGTTATACCTCCACAATTCTTTCTGGGAATTCCTAACGTTCTTGGTTTGGAATATACACCGTAAATTGGATTCTGCAACTGATTGATTCGACACGTGGATACCTCTAGTAGTGGATTCGCGTTTCAGGACAAGTCAAAATCGCTTGTATTCTACAGAAGAAACTGTATGTTTTTCCTATTTGATTACATTGAATCTCTGCACATGATATTAATTATAAATCTAGATTTGTTTTTTGATAATTTATTCCGCTACGTTCATTAGACGAAATCAACGAAACCCAACAATGCTGACACACAGTAGGATGTCGATATTCTGTGCCAGAGAGGACGAACCAGGCACAGCAAAGCAGGAAAAGACAACATGTCTCCATCAAACAGAGACCCAACGGATAGTTTAAAATCCGGATTGTCTCTAAACACTCTTTCGTCAAAACCTTACTTACTTCGCCTATAAAAAGACGAAGGCACTCACAAAGGACAAGTTACACACGTGTTATGAGTTACACAAATACAATCTCTGAAGTGGACTCACGCTCTCAAAGCACAACACTTGCGTCCAAAATCAGAGAGCTGACTGAATCGTAATTGTTATCTCCGAACAGAGAATCTTAGAGTTCTTCTTTCCTGGTCGAGGCTATTTTTCAATAGCTTACTGTGTTCTATCTCCAAAAACGAGACTCTAAGCTTCTCAGCTTGAGTTTTCTTCTGGGTGCTCTTTCTTTCGAAGAAAGACCACAACAATTACAACTATCTCTAACTTGTAGCTATCACGGTCTTTTGCCACAAGTCTGAAGAGTTCTGGGAAGAATTATAAAGCTCCCAACTTCTGGAGGAGGAGGCTGCGTGGTGTGCCCACACTCCCGATCTGGGCGAGTGAGCAAGTGGACTTGTGGACACGGACATTCATCAGCTTGCGATAGATCGTGAAGTCAGATTGTAATCCTGAGGCTAGTATATTCCGGGCTACTGCCTGAAGAGAGGTGTCCTCTATAAATTCTTACGTTATTTACTGCTTTTATATTTTTTGCAAGATTTAAAACTCAGCAATATCTCGTGTTGAAGTATAACCGAACATGTTAATAACAAAATCGTTGACAACAAGCTTTTCAAAGAACCAAACTGGTTGACAACCACCAGTTTGTAAATTGCAAGAACTCGTTCTTAATCTTCTGTTGCATATACTCGTCATACTGTGATATTGGGACCAACAATAATATTAAAGTAAAGTAGTAAAAAAAATGTTCACAACAACACCATTTTTACATTTGTATTATTTAAGATATGTATTATTGAATACAAAATATTTTACTATCAAATTAGCATATATTTTAATATAGAGCAATTTTAGATTAAATAAAATTTATTTTTAGATTTTTAAATTATTTTGTTATAAATATAAACTTTTATGACTGTTAAGAGGGGGAAAAAAAATCTTTAAACTTACAAAATTAATCTCTACAATCTTTTTAAGTATGAAGGAAAGTGTATGTGCGTCAAATCAAACAATCACGGACGAATAAAAATAATAAATTAAATAATAAATGAAAATTATTCTTATATGATTGGCCGCATAATGTTTGACTATAAATTCTTTTTTAAACTGATTATTGTAATAGTTAATACCGCACAAAATATTCTTCTAATAATAAGATGTATCAAAACCAAAAATAAATAACATTCTATAAAATCTGAAGCAAAATAATCTCATTTGTTTGCATGATTTATTGAAAAAAGAAATTGGAATAAATCCCTTCATTCGAAATGTAGTGGTTAAAGCACCTTACGTGTGATTGAGATGTCATGATTTAGAGCTTCTCAGAGACATCTAAGTATGTAAGTGGGTGTGTAAAATCGGATTAATGAATGAAAACATCAATCAAGAAATAAAGAGTTGGTCTCCTGAGAGACGGTCTCATCATTTTTTTATTGTGAGACAGACCTTAATACATCATTTCAATAAGTTAAATACATTATTTCATTTTTAAAAATTACATTATTTGCAATAAAGAAACACATCATTTCATTAAATTCGTCTCACGATAAAAATGGTGAGACATCATTTGCAATAAAGAAACACATCATTTCATTAAATTCGTCTCACAATAAAAATGATGAGACCGTCTTATCTAAGAATTTGCCGCAAAATAAATTATTGAGGGTAACCCATGAATAAGAAATGTAATACCTATAAAATTTACTTCATTTATTCTATTTAGAGTGAAATTCATTAATACCCATTCTCACTATATGCATTATGAAAATACCCAAAACATTATATTCATTCACAAAATACCCACTGCACATTCTGACAAATTTCATAATTCTGTTATTGAGGAGAGAGAAGGTCGGTGTCGGGTCTGTGTCAGGCCACCGACACCGACCATGGCACCGACCCACAATTAAAATAAAGAAAAAAAAAATTCATGTGAGTGGGTCGGTGGTCGGTACCTTTCGGCACCGATACCGACCCTGGCACCGACCAAGAAATTAAAAAAAAATTTGAGCCTTGGTCGGTGGCTGCCTTCCGCCACCGACCCGCCACCGACCCTTGCCACCGACCAGAATTCAAAATGAATTAAAAAAAAATTTGAGAGGGGTCGGTGGCTGCCTTCCGCCACCGACCCCGCCGCCGACTCACTCCCCTCCTCCGCCACCGACCCATGCACACTCCACACCATATATATATATATATAATATATATATATTAATTATATTATATATATATTAATATGTATATTTTATATTTTATTTTTATATTAAATCTTTAAAATTATTAATAAACTTGGTGATGTGATTGTTGATGTCAAAAAAGTCAAAAGTGGGTATTTCTTGAATGTGTTTAATATTTTGAGTATTTTTATAATGTGTTTAGTGGTTTTGGGTATTTAAAATATTTTTCACTTATATGCCAAAAAAGAAATATGTCCCAATCTTTTGAAATTAATTCAATTTGAGATTTTATTTATTTTTGAATTTTTGTCATCTATAACTGACTCAATCATTAGATATACATGGCAATTAAGGGTGTTGACTAACTTCCACGACACTTATTTTTTAATTAATGTTTTTATTTTCTTATAATACTATTTTTTGCACATGGACGTTGTGTGTATTGAGCAAATAATATCTTATCATAATGCAATTAACAATGTTATACATTTTTAAGTATTTTTTGTAAAATATTTATAAGTTCATAAAATAAATTACATTCTTATTATTTGAACATAGTAAATAAGATAAATTAGAGAAAATATAATGTTTTAAAAAAATATGATAAATATAATTGTTATTGAGATTTATTATTATTTGTTGTTTATAAATATATTATACTATAAAAAATTAGTAATTAAATTAAATAAAAGAATAAAATCAATAATGACGTGATGTTTTAATAGAAAGATTATTAAAAAAATATAATAAATTTTGATGGGAACAGTTATATAGAAAATTTTCATTTAATATATGGATAGATATGCTCTAATTTAAAAATTGATGTATTTTTTATATTACTTTATTTCCACCTTTTTAATCAATATTTTTTATTTTTAAATAATGTCTTCATGTTTTGAACTAATATTTAATTTTTAATATTTTTCTTAATACTTTATCTTGCACTATAAAAAATACAAACTTGGTATTAAACACGATAAATTATTCGTTTTAAAAATAAAATTATCCATAAAAATAGTAATATAAAACAAAAAAAAACATTAATGATCAAGATAGAATATATTAAAAAAATTAAATATATTGCTTAAAATTAAAAAATGTCATGTCGCATGAACAAGACTATGAGTCGGCAAAGTTCAAACTCACATATTATTTAAACTAGCACACCAAGATGTCTAACAAAAAGTTTAAACTTATAACCTTTTAATCAACACAGTATTTTCACCTCGACATCCCCAACTGGAAACAAAGGACGTTGGATATAGTTGTTTGCTTATATTTGACCATTTCTTTTGTCATATGTGCACAGACATGACTTGCTTTTCAATTATTTCATTCATTTAAACAAAATAGTGAACATTATTATTCGTTATTGGCCAAATTCTAAATACTAAATAAATAAAAGTCAAGGTCTGTAAATAATAAAATGTTCTAATTTAGTTATTGAATACTCTTGTGCATGTCTCTAAATAATAAATATATATATATATATATATATATATATATAATCTATTCATAATCAATTATAGCATTGGATACTTATATTTTTTTTTTCAAAACATATAACAATCATTAATAGCTTTTGATACTCATATTTTTTTAATATATGTAATATTTCCGTTTAACCCACGGTAAAATTTAATACTCTCTCTCCCGTCTCATTAGTCTCATGTTTCATTTTTGTCTGTCCCGCACAATTAATCTTATTTTTTTAAATAGAAAAAAAAATCTATTCACACTAATAACATATTAATTACACTATATTCACAAACATTGGTAATTATGCTAAAAACAAATGAGACTAATAACCTGGGACGAAGGGAGTATTTAATAAGAAAGAATTTATTCAATATTATATACTCCCTCCGTCCCATATGAATTGTCCACTTTTTTTTTGGCATAATAACCAATGCGAGTAGACATAGAGGAAATTAGTATTTTATTAGTGAGTGAGTATTACTTTTTCATTTTAAGTAAGTGGACAATTAATGAGACGGACAAAAAAGGAAAGGTGGACAATTGAAGTGGGACGGAGGGAGTACAAAACACTTACCATTTATAATAGGACAAATTGAAGACACTTAGCAAGATGTAGGTGATAGCTCTATTAGACTACCCACTATCATAACCTCAACAACCCAATACAATCCAACTTTTTAAATTTCTCTCTCCTCCACATATACAACCCACAACCTAATTCAATTTTCACTCACTACAATAACTTTCAACAACCTACAATCTATTTTTTTTACTTTATTTTATTTCTATATATTATTTATATTAATTTTAATTCAATTTTTATAAATCTACAAAATATAGAAAAATGTAATTTAAATTCATAAATAAAATTAAAAGATATTATAAATAGAATGACTATTATTGAAAAAGTGCAAATTTAAATAATTGTGGGAGGTTGGATAATTTTAAGGGTTGAAGAAATAATTTGGATGATTTTGATCCATAACTTCAAGATTAGAAAACTTAAGAAGTAATGCAAGAAAAAGAAGAAATTTGGTTTGTTTGTGAAAATACATCAATATTAGGTTCTATTTATAAAGAAAAAAATAATGAATTTTGATATAAATTATATATATTCTTTATCATTTAAAATTAAATTAACTTAATATATAACTGTCCAATCAAAAGCTGCCAAGCGTTCTAATTGGACAACATAAATGTTACAGGAGGTTGCAGACCCATGTCGGTTGTCCATGCTCTCTTCTCTCTCTTTCCACCTCATCCTCCACCTCACCTCACAACACC
>JAPKLW010001487.1:0-49047 GCA_026898455.1 Plectranthus barbatus | reverse complement strand
ACTGAGCCGCGCGTAGGGCCACGCACGTCATAGGTGCGGCAATTCCTTAAAAAATTGCAGGTCCCACCTTCTTGTTTACTGAGCCGCGCGTAGGGCCATGCACGTCATAGGTGCGGCGCTTGACGCACACACTCTAGCTTTGAGAATGGTGTATCATATTTAGGGGTGTAATCGAACTGAGTCGAATCGAGTAGTGTCGTGCTCAAGTTTGACTCATTTAGTTTTGAGTCGAGTTTCGAACTTTTTTATCGAATACTTTGATGTTCACGAACTTTATCGAGCTTTAATCGAGCCTAAACGAACTTTATAAATTTAGAATATATTTTAAATTATTATTATTATTTTGAAGAAAAAAGTTATTTATTCCAAAATTAATATCATATTCATGTTCAAATTATTAGATTTTTCATTACTAGAAAGATTTATCATTATTGTTAATCTTAAATCATGAAAATATTATTTTTATAAAAGTAATTATTTTATATTTCTTAGTAATTTTAGCTAACGAGCCTGCTCACGAGCTCACGAGTCGAATACTATAATGTTCAAGTTTGGTTCGTATAATAAACGAGCTTTATTAAACGAACTCGAACGAGCTTTCATCGAGTCGAGATCCGAGTAGCTCACGAACAGTTTGGTTCATTTACACCCCTAATCATACCCCTTTTTTTTACGAAAATTTTATATGTTTTTTCTTCTTCTTTCTTGTTTTTTTTTATGTTGTTTTACAATTAATTTTTTATATTTTATTTATTTTCCTTTAGTTTTTTATGAATGTTCTTTTATGTAAATTATGTTTTTATGTTTTTTGTTTCTTTTTGGTTTTTTACTTTAATTTATTTAATATTTTTCAAAACATAACAACGTATAAGTGTTATATTATTATACATATTTGTTGTTTTTTAATTAATCTTTCTCATATTATCAATAAATTGCTTATTATATTTTAAAATTATGATGAATATTTTCTTAAATTAAAATAAATCATTAATTAATTTAATTTCTCTATTTTTATTTTTGATAATAAATAAGAATATGTCTAGTATAAATATATATTATATTGAGTAATGATTATGACATGTAGGATCCATTAATAATTAAAAAGTGAGGTAAATAAAATTAAATGTAAAATAATAGTAGGTAAAAATTTTAAGTGGTTTATTGTTGTAGATACTCTTAAGATACATCAACGTAAAGAACTTTTATGTACATCTCCTTGGAAAAAGAGAAGAATGGCATGTTATGAAACCTATTTCTTCTCAATAACCTTAAGAAAACTGTCAATTCTTCTCCTTTAAATGGTTGAGTTTGTAAGGTATAGCGAAAACCGTTTTCCATCCTACCAAATGCAATTGCATTCAAATCCCTTCATGGCCATTGTCCCACCTTATCGCAATAACATAATGCAATATCCACAAGGTGCAAGGGTGTGTGAGGAGTATGGGTGGGAATAGGCTGGGCTCGGTTGAGTTTTGGTCCCGAAGACCTGGGCCTGTTATAATTTGAAGAGGCCTGAGTCTGACCTGTTATCTATAGTAGGCCTTTTTGTAGGCCTAAATCTGGCCTTTTTAATAAAATATGCCTCATTTTTAGCCTGTATAAAGCCTATCGGAGCCTACTTAAAATTTATAATTTATATTTTATTTTTAAATTATAAATATATTATCTTATTTCAATAGCAAATACATTTAATAATTTAGACAAATACATTATTTAGTAACCAATAATTTATTTAACTTATTTTTTATTTATAAATCATAAATAAATTTTTATGTCCAGATAATAAATATATTTAATTAATTATATAATATATAATTATTTTAATGGGCCGGCCTATTAACTTAATAGGCTTATTTTTGAGCCTGAACCTGGGCTTGCTTAGCTAAATAGGCTTTTTAGATAGCCTAACTCTGGCCTATTTACGAAATTAGTCTAGCCTGGCCTCGCCTGGCCTTTGGTAGACTAGGCCGTAGGCCCCTGTTGGGTAGCCCGGCCTATTCCCACCCCTAGTGAGGAGAGAGAGAGAGGACCAACTTACGTACGCAATGAACGATGAAGTAACACTGAAGCATCCACCTAAAAACAAATGATGTCCCAAAGTTTGACTAGAATATAGCAACCAACGTGAATCATAATACAAGAATATTGATTATGCATCAAATCTGCGACTTACAAGTAACCTGTCGATGAAATTTTAAGCACTTGCAGAATGTCAACACACAAATAAATTACTTGAGCAGTTTGAAGAAATCAATGCATATCTTTAGTGAGACTAGTGCCTCGCCTTTTAAACTGCTGATACAACAGAACCAAGTTGGATCGCGCCTTCGTGCTGCGTTTTGCCATATCTTTCTCACTATGTGCCATTTCAAAACTCTGCATGGAACAATAATATCAGTTTCCATTGGCACATTTATGTGCTGGAATGGAGCAACACATTGCTTCCAAATGCTATTAATGTATGGCATTCTGATAGTAGAAGCAACAGATGCGGAAGAAAGTAGCAATCAGTCCGGCTAATAATGTACCCTCTCATCATGGTCGATTTTCAGGCCTGCTATGCCCTTGAGTGTAGATTCAAGACTCTTCACATTCAATGGGTTTCTAGAAAAATTGCGGTCTGATGATACTACCGGCAAACTTCTTTGTGCTGCAATGGAGCTATTACCAATTTTTCTTGGGCTAGGATTTGCTGAACGGGTGAAAGAAGGGTGGTCATTGCCATTACCATTGCCAGAAATCTCCAGATCATGACTACTAGAAACAGTAGGCCTCCTTGATATTCCAATTTGTCGGAACATGTTAGAACTAGACAGCTGCATAAAACAAGAGAGGGAAATAGATGAGGACAGATATAATTGGGACCCAGTGAGAAACAGAAAAATATCTTCTTGAACCATGGTCCATATCCAAAACTAATTAATAAATTCTCTTATATCTTCATCTTCACTGTTAGACCTTATAATATGCAAGTGATACGGGGAATTCTCTAGCGAGGAATGCTATTTGCATGTTGCCAGTTTCAGTCTCCAATCAATATTGTAACAAGTTACTATAGTTAACGTTGATTGTGCAAGTGCAGGCATGCTTACTTCTTTAGACCTGTTTAAGTCACTTGCAGTAGCACCTTTCTGTCTAGAAAAGCTTCCCGAATTTAGAAAGTTTCTGCTATGAATAGCATTAGCAGATAAACCAGGGGCTTCATCTGCCTCGCCACCTGCAAAATTATTATTCAAACAAATTTATGTTTGCCAAGATACAGAAAAAGGTAAAAGAAAAATGTCTCTTCAATCTCCACCAAAAGTAGCTAACTGCGCGTTTACAGATAGCTTGGCAGCAAGCAGAGGGAGTAAACTAAAACCCAATCAAATGTAAACTAAAAGCCCCGGATTCACCTGGCCGTCTGGCAATATTAGAAGGATGCATTCCTGAACTCGTTCCAGCGGCAGTTCCCTGTAACAAAGTTTATGAGGACTTCATCTGGGAGCCAAAAGGAGGTAAAGTAAACCGAAAATTTGAAGTTTCTAACACGCGCATGAGACAAAGGACTGGCGAAATCAGCCTGTTGGTATTTTAAAATTGTCCAGTCAAATACATGGTCAAATTGAAAACCTGAAACAAACAGTGGACATAGAAGTATACAATAAGCAAGTAAACAGACAGAAGGAAAGTAGAACTTAAAAGCAGAAATGCTGGAATGGGTAAAGAGTTCGGAAACCTTCACGAATGAAAAGGTCACGGAAAGTCTTCTTTAAATATGCATAATCTGGTTTATTATCGAATTCAAGTGAGCGACAATAATGGAAGTAAGTAGCAAACTCGGCAGGATATCCACGGCATAGAGACTGTAAGGTTATTTATAAAGTCAGTGATATGTAGTTGGGGAAAACATATTCATCCAGAAACATAATAAAATGTGAATCACCTCAATGGAGGTTGAAACTTTTTTCTCACTAATTTTATCATACTTCTGTTTCTTGGTTCCTGCTTTTAGTCCCTGCCAGGGAAGGCTAAAAATTTCCCAGAATAAATATAGACATAAGGAACTTGATATTGATAAATGAAAAAAGGTCAACTCTACAGGTCATACCTTCCTCTGAGGAAGTACATGAGAACATATCCAAGGGATTCAAGGTCATCCCTGCGACTTTGTTCTGTGCATTCATAAACATAGTAGAGCACAATTGACCATAAACCCATACTTTTTAAGATAAAGTACATCCTAATGGTTAAGACTTAAAGAAGATACGTTAAAAATCTTATGCATACCAATCCCAAGATGTGTATTGATACTTGCATATCTGGCTGTCCCAGTCAAGTTTTTATTTTCCCTGCAAACACACAGCAAGAATTGTACTGGGTAACATCTACTGTCTAATATGTCCTTTACTTCAACTTTTAGTTCTGAACCTATGCATGCTGAAGGCAGCCTACCGATAAGGAATGTGCTGATGAGTTGCTGTATCTCTATATTTTTTGGCAAGTCCAAAATCTATTGCATAAACCTACATGTAATATTTCACAAATTCAGCAGGATCACTATCAAGAAATAGAGAAGTACACTGTAAAACTTCAAAGTAAGGCAAAGAGGATAACCTGATTTGCGCGTCTCCCCAATCCAATGAGAAAGTTGTCAGGCTTTATATCTCGATGGAGAAAAGATTTAGAATGCATATATTCAATCCGGGTTATCTGAATAATATTCAAGACTTCAAGTTAAATATTGCAGCAAAGAAACCATCGATAAACAAAAATTGAATTAAAGCAAATATAACGCAATACCATCTGATCTGCAAGCATGAGAACAGTCTTCAAGGACAGTTTCCTGCTACAGAAGTTGAACAAGTCTTCAAGACTATGACCCAGCAATTCAATCACAAGCACATTATAGTCTCCTTCCACTCCAAACCATTTAACACTTGGAATTCCAGCTAACAAAGAAAAAAGAACAGCAAATCAATACAAAAAATGTGGAAATTAATTTGATGCTAATAATTAGAATAAGAAAAGATCATAACTTCCGCCTTGAAGCAATTTGTACAATTTCGACTCGTATTGCAATTGGGGGTGTTTTGTCTTCACATTTTCCTGAGCAAATTTAGCACAATTCAATGCATGATAGGTAAAGTAAGAAATAAAACCCCAAAAAATATAAAAAATCAATATACTCACAAGCTTAATAGCAACTTCTTCATTCGTCTGAATATTAGTCCCTACAAACAAACAAAATAAAATTTCAGAAACTACACGAAACAGCGTGAGAGAAAGCGAGAGGGGATGAAAAAGAGTAACACAATAACACACACAGGCATCAAATTCAATCAATTAAGCATCCAAAACGACCTAAATAGATCTCTCCAAAGGAGCCGCTCCCAATCTTTCTGCCAAGACGAAACTTATTCCCAACTCGGGGTTCCATCCAGTTCAAATAGTACAAACCTCAATCCCCTCCCTTCTTTTTCCTGAACTAAATCGAATCCCAGCTAAATTCAGCAAATCTCTAGTAGATTGAGAAAGGGAGGCAGTCCGAGCAAGTAAACAATGTCAATTCATAGTTGATTACTCGCTTCGTCGATCTGATCAAGAAAACCGGATGGCCTTTTTGGTCGCGTTCACACCTGAACTGCGATTATTTATCTATCATTACATACTTACTCATTTTCATATTTAATTGTAATTCTAAACACAACCATATTTTTCTTGATGTAACCAATTTTAAAAAATTAGATTAAATTAATATATAATATTACAAATTTATTCTCATAACCCCAATTTAAAATTTTAATAAAAAACAAAACAAAACTCATAGTCCATTCCCATAAAAGATGAATCGATTCTTTGATTGTCAACACTGAAAATCTATTAAAGATTGATGATTTTTCCTTTCAGTTTTATAGATTCTGATAGCAAGAATATATCTGAGTTGACTCGCCTTTTATTTTTGGATATCTGTGATACTCAAGTATAGATCACTGAAAATTGGATGGGAAAAATAGCAGCATTCTTCGAGCTTGAAGCCCTTCGGACGGCTCCAACAGCATAAGAAAAACCCAAGGCTGCTTCATACTCCATTGCAAATGCCTTTTATTCGAATAACTTTTGCCTACTATATATACTTTAATAATTAATTATACTAGCTGCAAAAATTTATGGGCATGCTATATTTGAGGGCCGCTGCCGCATCCTCCATCCACGACAGTGTTTCAACGCAAGCACTGAGTAAAAATGGAAGTCGAAATCGGGCATTGTCGTTGGCTGATCAACATCAAATCCACGTATTGGGAGGTCATTCAAACCGAAAATGTCCTCCGGTGATGAGGTTATATCATCAACCAAAATGAGTGAGGGACAGGAGACACAGAATGAGAGCGGGGACGATAATATAAGATAGATAGGGTCTGAGTTTTGATTTTATTTTTTTAATAAAAAATTTAAAATTTAAAATATAAGGGTAGAATTGTATTATTATAAAATAAATTAATTTATATTTTTAAAGGGGCTATGTTAAGCAAAAAGGTGGCTATGTTTAGAATTACCCCATATTTAAAATGCTACTGAAAATGCATATGTACATATAAAGAAATTCACTCTCCGTCTCGGTTTAGTCATTTTATTTTTCATTTTAGTTCGCTTCATTTTACTTGTATCATTTTTTAAAATGGTAAATAATTAATTTAAAAATATGTAAATTAATCATTTGCAAATTTGGTTCTAGATTCTTTCTCTTTTTATTTTACTTTTTTTAAAAAAATAAATAAATTAAACAAACATTCCACTCACTAATACATCATTAAATTTTCTTATTACTTTAGATATTGTTTATTGTGTCATTTAGATTTGGGACAAGTAAACTGGGACAAAGGGAGTACATCATTTATATTGCATAATTGATGCGGTAACCATTAAATATGCATAATTATTGTATTTTTTTATTGAAATCTTATATATGAATTTGGTGCATTTTTTAAGAATGCATCAATCCCGCATAAAAATGCTTCGAGCAACTGCATTTTTTACACTAAATAATGAATTATTAATTCTAACAAGTTTATTTCGTAGTTAGTATGTTATTATTTAAAGAGATGTTACCATATAATTACTATTCTATATATATAGAGAGAGAGAGATTGTGTGAGAAAAAATCCAGTATGAAAAAAACAAATGAATTTTATATATTAAATCCAAATAAATCAATGATTGATATACAAGCAACAACTATAACTCAATCAAACAACAACTAAAGCACAATCAAGTAACAATGTCGTGAACACAATCAAACACATTTCTCACGTTATCACAACTTTTTTTTTACTGAATCGGCTCATATATATATAGGGTTCAATTCACATAAGAAATCTTCAGATTAAAAAGAAGAATCAATCTTGACCATTAGATCTATTTAAATGAACAATTGAGATTAATTGTTAGTAATTTAATTATTATTGTTAATTTATCCAAATAACGGTTAAGTAATAAAATTAAGGGCATTTTTTAATTTATCAATGACATATATTTGATATTTTCGGTAGTTATCCTTGCTTGATGAAATAGGTTTTATTGCTTGATGATTTATAATTTATTGCTTAACATACTATATTATATGGCTTACTAAATATCGCCTAATTTTACTTCAAATTATTCTCTCCCCTTATTATTATCTTTTGAAGATTATCATGAAATTTTAAAGAGTTGGTCTCCTGAGAGACAGTCTCACCATTTTTTATTGTGAGACGACCTTAATACATCATTTCAATAAGTTAAATACATCATTTCATTTTAAAAAATTACATTATTTGTAATAAAGAAACACATCATTTATAATAAAGAAACACATCATTTCATTAAAATCGTCTCACAATAAAAATGGTGAGACATCATTTGCAATAAAGAAACACAACATTTCTTTAAATTCGTCTCATAATAAAAATGATGAGACCGTCTCGTATGAGAATTTGCCAACTTTAAATAATCATAACTCAATTAATTTAAATTAGTTTTATATATTATATATCAAATTTTAGATAATTTAATTTGCTTTCAAATGAGATCCATATTGAATATATTTGGAATATGAAACCGTAGGGAGCAATTTAAGCAGTAGACGAATCAAATAAAAATTGATGTATCAAACAATAAAATTATATATATCAAGCAATATGACTTAATGTATCAAGCAATAAAAAATGCAATTAGTTTTCGATATTAGTCTCTCCTCATTGTTCTCTACTATAAAATTGTTATGAAATTTTAAATCATCATAACTTAATCAGTTTAAATAATCTTTTCTAGTATTATATATCAAAATAAAGGTAATTTATTTATTTATCAACCGAAATTCATATTACATATGTTTGGACTAAGAAAAACATATAATGCAATTAAATTATATTCATTAAACAATAAAATTTAATGTATCTTGCAATATAACTTAATGTATTAAGCAATAAAATTTACTCGACACATTTTAATTTAGTAATAATAAGTTCTATTATCTTAGTTGATACGTTCTGTTGAGGTTCGATTTGTGATGGAATAGGGACCCTTGGAACTTGTGATAATCCTAATAGAATATGACCAAAGAACAATGCAATAAGATAAGTGTATTATTGATAGTAAGAAAATTTTGCAAAGCAAGCTCCAGAGTACAAGCGTGTTAAGCCGAAAAACGTGTGTGAAATGAACTATCGACGACCCTTTTATAAGTCAAGGGAGGCGTTACAACCTTAGCTAACTTCGGGAGTGGTTCCAATCTTCGTGGAAATCGTTGGAGGTGGTGGTCGTTGCGCTTTCTTCGGGGTCGTTGAATTAGGGTTTCAGCTAGGCAGGGAGTCCTTCCCATTGGTGGCGGAGAATCCGGAGGTGGTTCCAACTTTCATGGGGTAGTTGAAATAGGGTTTTGAACCTTTTTTCGAGCTTTGCGCATCCTGGGACTTGACCTCCTTATCCTCTTGATGGTTCGTGCGTACTGGTTTCAGAACTCCTTGTTGGGGGAAATGGATCATGAAGGTCTGCGGTGGTCCCATAGTCGGTAGGTTGTGATTTGAGGCTCTGAGTTGTACTCTACGGGAGCTGGACCCTGCTGGCAGATCATGGTTCGTTGGGCTGGTTCCGCTAGGTTTCCTCGTGGGCTTGGAGGAGCTTCTTTAAGCAGACCTTCTTCGGGCCGTTGTCGTTTCTACTGCACCTGGGCCTAGTTCTCATAGCCCAATCATTTTTTGGCCCAACAATAACCCCTTTGGGCTTGGGGTTGATTGCTAGGGAGGCCCCAAGGTCGAATAGTTGGGTCTTATCCGTCGTACGCAAGTGCTTAAAGCGTGAAAGTTCCGAGCTCCTCGTAAGGAGGCATCGGGTGCCCTAGAGGGGTCCTCGTGAGTTCCATATCTCCTTTGGATGGTCGATCTCCCCGTGGGTGTGCTCGACAGTCGTAAGGTCCTGCTTGGCAGGTTCTTACATAAGAATGCAAGTGGTTCCGTAGAGTCATCTTGCAGGCTCAAGTCATGGGTCCGGAACCATGAGATAGGAGGGGGGGGGGGACATCTTGTAAGATGTTCCGCTTTATGGGAGCTAGGTTCTCATGTACATCGCTTTGTGCATCCCCATGGGGAATTCGTGCGTAAGGGATTAGGTTTTTCTTATCTTGTGGATCCTGAGGTCCTTCAAAGGGATTGGACCCTAAGTTCATGACCTACTGGGTCGTACGATCAGGTAATGCTTGTCGGGTTGCAGCTTTGAAAACCGTGCGCGGGAGTCTGAGGGGCAGTTTTGTCGCGTAGTGCGGTTATAACCATAATTACATGGGGAAGTTAAGGTAATTCTTGTTGTTGGATATTAGGAAGATGAACCATCGCCGGTTATGCATGTCACATCACGTCTCTCTCGCTTAATCCTCGTGCGGCCTTCTTTCTTCGAAGGTCTTAGAGATTTACCCGGTGATTGTGCAATTTTGATTGAGGGAGATTTCCTCCGGCATAAGTTTAGTCGTGTTTGTCCACTTAATCCCCTTTAATTATTCTCTTCCAGCTGGTTTCGTAGTTGTTGGTCTCGCATCGTTGGGGCTTTTTAAGAGTCCTTGAGCGATATACCCCTGAATGTCTTCCGCCTCCGATTCTCAAAACAAAGGGGAGTTGTTCTCCCTCTCTCTTTTCTAATTCATTATCATTGGAGTCGTCGACTTCAGATGAAGTTGGGTCCCTTTCTCTGGGCCGAGGTTTGCCGAAAGTCGAGCCGAGTGAGAAAGTTGCCCTGGCTCCCGAGGGTTAGGTCGTAGAAGTTTCATCCTCTTCAAGGGGCGAACCCCCCATGCAATTCGCTCGGACGATAAAGGGGAGTCAAACGACATCCAAGAAAGGGAAGGTGTTGGAAGCGAAGTCTACCGTGACGGAGTTGCAGCTCCGGGAGATTATAAAGCAGGTCTCCAAAGAGATCGTCCATTTTCGGGTTCCTTTGAACGTAGAGAGGTGCTACAACCCTCCCTTAGGTTATGTTGCTTTTTATCTTCCTATCATCGAGAAGGGGGTAGATTTGCCTCTGCATCCTTTTTTTGAGACGTCCTTAACTCCTATGGTGTCTCCCCTTACAACTTGTCCCCCGTTACTTGGTGTCATATGGTGGGTACTCTCTTCATCATCATGGATAATGGCTTCGGTCTTCCCACCATTCGGGAATGGCATTACATGTATATGCTCACCCTGGGTACTATTACGCGATGAAATGGATGGGGGATCTCCCTCCGCGGGTTCAGGAGGCTCCGAACAACTCATCGAGGTGGTGGATGATCATTGCAAAATTCACAGACAAATTATAACATTGCGAGAAAATAAATTTGTAACACCCTAAGGTGGTAACCCACAGAGACTGTATGACGAAACCATCCTATGTACTAGCCATAGTTCTTAAAACATAGTTGTTTGCGTAACTTGAAAATAGGGTTTTTGTTTTGGTATTAAAAGATAACAATGCTGAAAATTAAAGGTTTTGAAAACAGTAATTAAAGATACAAATTCTAGGGCAGATAATCCAATCATCAACATGTAAAATTCATCAACTTAGCAATGGGGAATAGATTAGATTCATATGGATAAAATTCCTTGGTTAGACAATTAAACCCTAGATTACAAAATTGTGACTATCTCCTCTCGGTCTCAAGAACAAAAAATTAGTCAATCTCGATAATTATCTAATTAAATCCTATAACTTGATTTTTCGTTTTGAGACAGAAAACAATTGTATTCAATTCTGTCTTCCTATTACTAATTTTCACCTCTCGGTCCTTCAATTAATAACTTTCAAACCTAGATTAATTTCATCTCTTGATCCTTCATTAATTCTAGATTCGATTTGAATAAAAACCAAGAATTGAACCAGGCTATTGAGTTGAATCATTCATACATGCATCAGACAGATTATGAAAAGCCCTAGAACCTATTAGGGTTTCTAACCACAAATCATGACTTGAAATAAAGCGAACATTCTATTAAAAGACATAAATTACCTTACAAGAACAATAAGAAACTTGAAAGTCTCTAAAAACTCCAATGCTAAATAATAACAATGTAAAATCAGAGATAATTTTCGAGCCTAATGAGTGTAATATTTATAGAGGAGTGAAAACATCTAAACCGGGTATTGGGTTAAAATATCAAAAATCTCCAAACTGGGCCTTTTTTCCTTCTTCAGCTTTTGTGTGGATCGACACAGGGTGTGTCGATTGACATGGAGGAATTATGTTGATTCAATCTTCTTCAACCTTCGTGTCGATCGACACGGTGTGTCTCGATGAACATAGAGCACAAATGTCGAGCCCCTCTTCTACATTGTTTCTCGATCGACATCCAACCTCTGTGTCGGTTGACATACTCCATGACAGTCGACACAGAGGTCCTGTTTTAGGATTTTGGCACGTTTTCCAACTTGGTCGACTTCCCATGTGTCAATCGAAGTAGCAACTATGTAAACTCGGCTTTTCTCATCTTTTGCTCACTTTTAGCCTCAAATACTTACAAAACTTAGCAACACAAGCATAACATCCTCTATAGTACACTCATGCATGAAAACAACTAATAAACAAACCTAATTGCACTAAAACAAAGAAGAAAAACATAGATAAGTGAGTACAAATATGAGCTTATCAAATCCCCCAAAATTGAATGCTTGATTGTCCTCAATCAAAAGAAATAAAGAAAATAAATCTCATGCAGTTGAAAGTGCAATGCCTCACAAGATTCATCACATTCAAGGATAAAAAATCCACACTACACAAGCAATTTGAAAGAGGTAAGAAATCCATCAACTTTGGAAGACTCACAAGGAAGTGTATCGCTCATTCACACAAGTGTTTGAGTTTCAATGAAAGCACTCACAATATGTATGAAGATATTTCTACCACATGCTTGCAAAATTTCTAGAATCTCCACTGCTCAAATGTGCACACAAGTCAAGAATCAGAAAGGACTTTGATTTTGGTTGTAATGTAGGCTTCTTGTGAAAGGTAGGAAAATATGGTCAAGAGACTCAAAATCAACTCGAGTGCGTCCACCTCATCAATCTTAATTCATTCTATTCTCTTCATTTACCCTTCTCCTCAAAATTTCAACACAAATCAAGACTCTCTCTTTTTTCTCTTTTTTTTTCTTTTCTAATCCTTTTATGCTCTAAATAGATAACAATTTTTTCTTTCTTTTGAGCTTATAAGGACACAACTCTCTCTTTTCTTTTCTAGAGCCCAACCTTCTTTTGTTTACCAATTTAAAAATTTCTCATCCACCTATAACAATTACCCTTATTTCACCCAAATCCTATAGTCAGGATACAAATTACCTTTTTCATAGCACTCTCTCATAGACAAGACAAGACTATAATGTTTTTCTTAACTCATGGATCAAGAAAGAAAAAGTAGCAGGCTCAAAAGGGCTATTCTAGGGATAAAATATCACAATGGACAGTGTTTAGGATAATTTGGCTAACAAAGATGGCCTAAAATAATTTTCTATCATTGTGCACACTATGCAGTCTCGAAACAGAATAGAAGCAAGTTCTAGAGAAACGAAAACATACATGTGAATCTCACATGAACAAATAAAGGCTCAAATTCTCACTTGGGTTCAATTTTTTTTCTTGCATAGTCAACTTCAATCCACTAAAAAATCATGCAAGTATAAGTTTCAATTCAATCCTATCATGCGGTTTTCTACATTCATAGGCAATCAACCACAATCAAAATCAAATCAAGCTATCCTCAATTGATTTCAAACTCACAATCAGTTCAAATAGGTTCAAAATTCAACAAGAAGTTTTCGTCACACTATATCCGTATTTTTTCTAGGCAAAAATTTAAATAACATAAAGCAAATAACAGAAAGCAATAAAATTATAGAAAAGTTCGAATTTCTTGTCCACATCCCCCAAACTTATTTCCAACTCGGAGAGTTAGAAAAAGTTTGAAAATCAAACAAGAATAAGAACTAGTACCTGACTGTTGATCTCAGACATCAACGTTTTTATCCACAAGAGGAATCTACGCTACATGACGGAGCAATTGTGGCTGCTAGCAATTATTTGTGTCGATCGGATAGGAAGCGCCCCTCTTCTGGTCGTAGGGCTGGATCCCACCACGCAAGTGGTCCCTGACGGACCACGAGGAGTGTCAGTCGTTCGTGCGCAGCAAGGACAGTCAGAGGAGGGAAGAGAGGAACATCATGTTCATGGAGGACGAAAGGGACGTGCGCCGCGAGAGGAGGCACCGTGGGATGGAGGCCATTTATGAGGATTCCTTAGAGCGTGAGGTTGAGAGACCACGCTCTCACCTTCCTCCTCCGCCCCCTTCTCCCGTTGGTCGTGCCGGTGACATCGAGCTATTCGTGGTAAGGGTGCGTAAGCTACTGACGGGCTATGTCTCCATTCTTGAAGCTTCCTTAGGTCCATTTTTCTAGAAGATGGTTGATGTGGATACTCGTGCTGTGGAGGTATCTTCGTGAAAATCCCTTTGTCATTGCGGTTTTGTCGACTTTTGTCTTATGCTCCTTGGGTGTTTTTTGTAGGACATTATAGGGCTCCTCACTTTGCATGGGGAGGTGATGGCACATGTTGCTGGTCCCCGAGTCGTGGAGTTGTTGAGCGAGGTTCTGTCCCTTGAGGAAGAGCTCGGGGGCACCCAGGAGGCGCTCCGTCTCTGTAGGACGGAGTTGGCGCGTGCCAGGAGCGGATCCTCGGATCTGAAAAAGGAGTTCGTCAAGGCTATTTCAGAGGTTGACTCCCTCAAGGGCAAAGTGTGCACACTAACTGCTCAACTATGCTCCGTGCAGGAGGAGCTCCAAGCACAGGACATCAACCTTCGGTAGGAGCTAACCGACTTGGACGATGAGATCGTGCACGTCAGGAAGGGTGATGGGCTGGACTACTCGGCCATCGTGGCTTCCGAGTACTTCAGTGAGACATATGAGGTGCGTGACCCTTATTTTATTATGTTGTGTCTTGTGTGCGTTGATAAGTTGAATTCCTTGTGCAGATGATGTTGGAGCAAACGATGGTTGATGTTCATGCATGCCTTGCCTTAAAGTTCCCTGATTTGAACCTGAGCTTTCTAGATGAACCCGAGGATGGAGCTGAGCACAAGTTGCCATCCTCAGAACCTGACAAGGAGGGCCAGCAGGAGATGAAGGGATTCGTGAACTGAATCATGAAATCCGTTTGCCAAGGATCGTTAATTGAAATATCAAAAATAAATTGCTATGCCTATGATTAATCCTAGCATGCTCCTATATTATTATGCATAAGAAGGTTTATGCGGAATACCGGGATTGATGAACTCTGAAGAACGCGTGCGCGGACATTCCCTTTGATCTTTCCCACGCACAAAGATTTAATTCCTAACAGATTGAGGAAATAAATCTTGAGAAAATAAGATGATTATTTTTGAAAATAAGGAGAGAGAGAAGAAGAAAAATCCTCCTGATTTGATCTTCTGATCTGTATCCCAACTCGATCTGAAAATCTGGTGAAGATTCTCTATCAGATCCTTTGCCCGGTTGAGAAGCAAAATTTCCTCCTCGTTCTCAGATCTTAGTCGATCACCACTTCTCCCAAAACCTGGTTTGCTGTGTGCAACTTATGATCTTGCGGTGTGTTGAAATCTGAGGAACTGAGGCCTATTTATAGGAAATTACTGGACTCCTATTGGGCTTGAGTTTCATGGGCCAGACCAGGGACCAAAATGCAAATAGCAAATAAGGCCTATCAATTAATTAATTCCCATATTTAACCCATAATATAATTAATTAATTAATATTGATTCATTCCACCAGAGAATCAATATTGTCCTACCTATTTGCTACCACATTTTGAGGTACAGGTTGCATGGGCTCGGTATATCCCAACATTTAAGGTTATAGACATTCGTTAATTAATTTTAGCTCTGACAAGCTATTTAATTAATTAGCATCTTATATTCCTGAATCAATCCACTCAAACTTTTTCACTTATGCTTGAACTTAATCAGCCTGCAGGACTTAGCATAACGAACCTTTTGAGCTGTTCAGGGAATGTCACCATCCTATACTGGATTTGGTTACCTAGTTCCAATACCCGACAGTCATACACAAATTGCTATTACCCAAGATACAGATATACAAGCTCAAATAGAGCCTTTCACTGCAACTCAAAGTAATACACAATCTGCATATACTTTTGTACCTTCATTTAGGCTTAGGATCTCGTCAAGCCATAGAGATCTAGATTCTTTTAATGTCAGATAAAAGAATTGATCTCGACTTAGGTCCTTATCAATGTGTGCCCCACACCATCATACCAAGCCATCCAAGATAAGATGCTTATTACTGCGTATGCTGCATCCTACACCGACAATTTATCTTGGAACTGTCTCAGCTGTGATAACTATTTATATCTCGCTAGGACAAACGATCCATACGATCTTCCGTGATCTTCTACACACCGTATGATCTCCCTATCGACGAGATAAGAGGATAATTACGTTTGCGACACATGTTTGTTAATTCAGACAGGAGATGAACATACAACATTTATGATTCCCAGTATATTAACCAATCGACCTTGTGCATAATATACCAATCATAATGCTTTCAGTATATAAATCCATCAATCTCCCATTTATACTCAAAGCATTATACAGGTGCTTTCCAGAGTATAACCCGTCTAAACTAATCTAGCTATTACATCAAACATTCTACGTGGATAGCTTTGCCCTTAGCCCAAGGTTACGTACATGCATCTCGTAGACCTTCTGAGGCAGAGCCTTTGTGAATGGATCCGCTAGATTATTTCTTGTATCAATCTTCTCTACTAGCACATCTTGCTACGATTTCTCGTATAATATGGTACTTCCTTTGTATGTGTTTTGTTGCTCTGTGAGTTTGTGGTTCCTTTGAATTAGCCACAGCTCCCGAATTATCACAGTATATCGTGATTGTCTTGGGCAGCTTAGGAATCACGTCCAACTCCAGAAGGAAGTTTTGAAACCATACCGCTTCTTTCGAAGCTTCAGAAGCTGCCACATATTCTGCTTCCATGGTGGAGTGCGCAATGCACTTCTGCTTTGCACTCCTCCATGACATGGCCCCACCTCCCAATGTAAACACATAGCCAGAGGTGGACTTCTTTTCGTCTCGGTCTACCTGGAAATCCGAATCAGTATGATCCACAGGGCACAACTCCTCACACTGATAGACGAGACAATAGTCTCCAGTCATTTCCAAGTATTTAAGTATGTGCTTTACCGCGGTCCAATGCGCCTGTCCAGGGTTAGATTGGTATCTCGCTACCATGCCAACAGCAAAGCAAATATCTGGCCTCGTACATAGCATTGCATACATGAGGCTCCCCACGGCCGATGCATACGACACGTTCCTCATTTCATCTTTCTCCCTTTGTGTCACCGGACATGCTGAAACGGACAATCACAGTATCCACAAACATGTCTGTTACCCTTTGTCTGAAGGGTAACAGACCTTTCTTGGCAGTTTGCATGCTGAAACGGACAATCACAGTATCCACATATGATCCTTGAGACAAGGTCAACATCCTCTTATTGCGCTCCCACAATACTTTTACCCCTAGGATGTATCCTGCCTCCCCAAGGTCCTTCATATGAAACTGCTCGGATAACCACCCCTTTATGCCCGACAATACTTCCACATTGTCGCCAAATAGGAGAATATCATCTACATAAAGTGCAAGGAACACCACGCTTCCGCTGACACATAGATGATACACGCAACTCTCGTTTGAGCATTGTGAAAATCCATAGGATTTAATCACTTCATCAAAACGCAGATTCCATGACCGTGAAGCTTGTTTAAGTCCATACAGCGACTTCCTTAGTTTCCAGACCAAATTTTCTTCGCCCTTCTGCACATAACCTTCTGGCTGCTGCATATAGATGTCCCTACTTCAAGGTACCCATTTAGAAACGCGGTTTTGACTTCCATCTGCCAGATTTCTAGGTCCTTATGTGCTGCTATGGCTAGGAGTATACGAATGGACTTAAGCATGGCTACCGGTGAGAAGGTCTCGTCATAGTCTACTGCTTCTTTCTGACTATAACCCTTCGCCACCAGCCTTGCTTTGAAAGCTGTAATTTCACCATTCGCTCCTTTCTTTCTTTTGTATACCCTTTTGCATCCTATGGCTCTACAGCTATCTGGCAAATCAGTTTTCTGGTATACATTCATAGCCGTAATGGATTCTATTTCAAAATCCATGGCGATCAGCCATTTGTCTGCATCTTTATCAGATACTGCCTCGTCATATGTCCAGGGATCGGTATCATCCAGTCCATTTTCTGGGATCAAGTCAGAAGACTCTCCCAAGAACATGTACCTTTCGGGTTGGTGGATAATCCTCCCACTGCAACGAGGCATCTGAGCCGTGTCAGTAGTTGGCAAAGTAGGTGTTGGTCCCATACCTTCTATTAGTGGGAGTGTTGGTATAGCCTCACCTGTTGTAGGTGGATTTACCATTACACTGGGCTTTCCTGATGGAATTGCTTCCTTGTCCTCAAGCTCGTGGAGGACAATTTCACTCTTGGATCTGTGGTTTCTTACATATTCGTCCTCCTAGAATCTCGCATTGGTACTGACAACGATTTTCTGATTCTCAGGACAATAGAAATAACCACCTTTCGTTTGCTTGGGATATCCTACAAACAGCATCAGCTTACACTTACTTTCTAACTTATCAGGTTCCTTTGTCAGCACATATGTTGGACAATCCCAAACCCTCACTCTGTTCAAACTTGGCTTTTGCCCATACCAGAGTTCCACAGGTGTTTTGGGAACTGATTTAGAAGGTACCAGGTTAAGCAAATAGGCCGCTGTTTCCAAGGCATATCCCCAAAACAAAATCGGCAAGCTTGCATAACTCATCATCGACCTGACCATTTCCAAGAGAGTTCTATTTCTTCTTTCCGCTACACCATTTTGTTGAGGGGTTCCTGGTGCAGTCCACTGGGATGTAATCCCGTTATCTGACAAGTACTGCAAGAACTCGTTACTGAGGTATTCTCCACCACGATCTGATCGTAGTGTCTTGATAGTCTTACCTAACTTCTTTTCTACCTCAGTCCTAAACTCTTTGAATTTCTCAAAGCATTCAGACTTATGGCGAAGCAAATAGACATATCTGAATCTTGAGTAATCGTCAATGAATGTGGCGAAGTACTCATAACCTCCACGAGCTTGCGTGGACATTAGTCCACATAAGTCAGAGTGGATCAATTCCAACACATTCTCTGCTCGAGACTGACTTGCCTTAAAAGGCCTTGTCGTCATCTTTCCTTCTATACATGACTCACAGATTTGATGCGGTACCACTTGGAAAGAATCCAAGAGCCCATCGCATGCTAATCTTTTAATCCTCTTTAGATTGATGTGACCTAGTCTCAAGTGCCAGAGATATGTTTGATCCTCATCGGAAGAAAACTCTCTTTAAATGATTATTATTAATTGATGAGTTTGCAACATTCACGGAAGATTTATGCATACAATCAATGATATAGAGAGAGTCAATCAGTTTGCTATGTGAGATGCCACCTACCTGAAAATGTTAGGCCATTTGAGATGAAATTTGAATGAGTATTACATGAAGAAATGATTTAGGCATTCTCTTCATCTTTGTGCTTGCAGAAGTTCTTTTCATTGCATATTAATTACCTTTGCACCTAAATTTGAGCCTTGAGCCTTTTCATTGATTTTGACCATAAAAGATGTGAGCTAATTATCCATACACTCGCCCTGACTTGAGAGGTAAGTTTGTTTAGGTTCTCTCACTTAGTGTTCAGGAGCATGATAAAAGTTAGAGTTATGATAAATCAATTATGTAGAAGCCTGAGAGCTCTTATGAATAAAACATGTTGCAGCCTGTAAGTAGCATGTGTATCTAAAAAAAAAAAAAATTAGATGGAAGGAATAACCATCTAGAAAAAAATTATGAGTCTGAAGATAGTTGTTGCTCTTTCCCCTTGTAAATACAAGAATAAGCTTTCAGTGGAAGACCTGTAGCATGCCTCTCAAGTCTATTTGTCACTTTTTCCAGAATGCTCCAACCTTAGCCACAACCTTACATTAGAAGCTCAAAAAGACCTATTGATCTTGATGTGATATAATTTCTATTAGTGGAGAATGTGCTAAAGTTTGAAGGTAGTCAAAAACAGTGGCATCAATGATCATGAGAGCTGAAATGGAAGTTAAGTTTAAATTTGTAGCACTTGTTAGCTATCTTGCTGAAGAGTTTTGCAGCTTTGATTGTTAAGTTAGTTTAAATTGCTGTGATTAAACTTATTAAATTGTGGTGGCTGAAGCTTGATTACTTAGGAGTTATGAATGAAATTTCTCTTCTTTATTTCTTTGGTGTGAACTGAAAGCTTCAAGACAAGAATATGTAAATTAAGGTCCCTTTGTTTTGTTTGAGTCTTTGTTGCTTGGGGACAAGTAACATCTTAAGTTTGGGGGAGTGATAACTCTCTTAAAGAGTTATTATTTTGTGTCTAGTCTAGTTAATTTTATACTAAATGAGGTTTGTTTTATAGGATAAATAGTATAAAATAGGTAATTCGGTTAGTATATGAAATTCGGGTCTATTATGTAGTAATTGTGTTAACTTTGAGTTTTGCGAAATGAATTGTTTGAATAGTATCACAGGCCTCATTATGCTGGAGCATGGCAGAAGCAAGAAAGAATGATATGATGCCGCAACATAAGAGTAGCATGGCCAAAACTCCAATGAAGATCATCTGGGACCACAACAGACAGGATTTCAGAACTTTTCAGATCTTGTCCCAAAAGCAGAACACGTGTCGCCCAGGAAAGCCGTCAGAATTGGGAAGCAGATTGAGGAGCCACGTGTAAGGCCTGGATGAAGTTCAGGGGAGACAAAGAAGATATTTTGAGAAAGATAGAGAACACACAGAGGAAAATCAGCATAGGTTTTTGGGAGAGCAAGGAGAACGAGGTGTTCATGAGAAGCAGAAGTGGCAGCTGCGAAAATCCCGAACAGTTTATCTTTCTTTGCAAAACTTGTTTGATATATTTTACGTGGATGATGCTCGTAGACATGAACTTGAATGTTATTTGTTTTCTATCTTTTGTAAGCATGAGCTAAAAATTTTAAGCTCGGGTTGTTGACTAGTTTATCTTTTTGAATATATGTTGAGTTGTTCTTACATTAAATCTGGTGTTTGATTTCAATTTTGGTTTGTTTGTCTATCTAAACACGACGGTGGCAGGTAGAAACTTCACCTAGTGAGACCGAGAGGAGATCTAGGACGAGGGAAATGAAATCAATCTAGACTTCTAGTGTAGACATACATAGAATCTAAGGCTTGCGAAAACCCCTGTTCTTAAATAGATTGTTTGAAGGCAAAACTTACCATAGACATATGGAGGTTAGCACAAAAACATAGATCTAGTACTATGATGATAGGCTAGGCAGAAAGGAGAGTGGTTGCAAGAGCCAGAGTTGATGTCTGAACGATGCTGTAGCATATAGGAGAAAAGATAAATAAAAGTTGATAACCCGAGTGTTTTATCTTTATTGATTTTAACACCATTTTTACTCGTTTATGATTATACTCTGGGAAGAGTTAATATTAATTGCTTTAGCACTGTCTGGTTTAATTTTATATGCTTTCTTGTTTATTTAGTTTAGAGAAATCACAACATACCTTTATTTTACAAACAATAGAATGTGCACGATTCACTTTCACTCCCTTGGGTACGATATCTTGACTTAGATCTGTATTACTTATTTGACATACGTGCACTTGCGTATAAATTCCATAGCTACTAGCACAACAACAACCGGCACATATAAAACTTCTCTCAAAATCAATACATTGTTGTTAGGAATTATTCCTAAAATCTCCCTTAGGACTTATTTGTAAAAGGTTTTGTTGGATCAAACCTTATCTAGATGGTCGATCATTTGCTGAAATCTAGAGAGTCTAACACAACTTGTAAAAGTCCTGTATAAGTTGAACATCGAGTTGTAATAGACTAGTGTGCTATGAAGAATCCCTAGCAGAAAAGATAAGATGGTTTCAGCATCAAACTCACAGACTGCTAGAGAAGCTGGCGAACAAGGGAGCTAGCACTTTGGTGAAAAGATCACTAGAATGCTAAGGAATTAGCATTCGGACGTTTCAGAAATCAATGAAGAATCACATATAATACAAGTCAAAGGATCTCAAGGAATATACCTTTAGCAACGTTGAAGCCGGACTGCGACTCTGACAAAAAAGGACGCACAAGGGACGAAACTTTCCCTAAGTAATCTGGGAAGTACATCTCTACTCAGAAAGGCGTTCTATCAGTTTAATCCATTCTTGGAGGAAGAAGCCGTTGTGTCTAACGGGTATGGAGATTCAAAGTTTTGAATCTCCAACTATAAAAGGCAGATTCAAGAACTGGATAAACAACTGCTTTTACAAATCTACAAGTGCTCTTATCACTTTACTCACGAACGCTCAAGCAAAAGATTCCCTTGACAAAGTGATCCTTAAAAAGTAGTCAGTTGAGAGCCATCTTAAAGTCTATCTGAAGACTCTCAACAACCTGTGGTGTCGTTCATTGAAGTACTGACACTCCATTGAAGATAGTCCTGATTGCATTCAAGGATATCTCAATCATTGGGATTCATTTCTTTCAGAAAAGAATCCAACAGTCACTCTTGAAAGATTGTGACTCACACGGGCATTAGCCGCAAGCTTATTAAGTTCAGAGGCAAACTATAAACGCCTTATTAGCAAAGGACAAGTTTTACGAAGGTGTGCCCTTGACTTGCCCGGAGCTGTGTTCGGAGAAGTTCAGATTCACGGAGGATAGCTGTCAAGTAGCCAGGCCGAAAGCTCACTGCCTACTTAACTGGAAAGGCGATTACTTGTACTCTGTATACTTTTCTAGTGAAATTCTTAGCGATTCGGCTAAGGAGTGGACGTAGATCTATTTGATCGAAACACTATAAATCTTGTGTTCATTTACTGCTTTACTTACTGTTTTATTGGTTTACTGTTCAAAGATTGATTTAAAACCTAGCAACAGAGTTGCTAGTGTATATCTGTAAACTAAGCTAAACAACAACTTGGACTAAGAAAACATTTTGCTGATAACGATATTAAGTGCAAGTGACGTTAATCTATTCCGCTGCATTTCGTGTTAAGATTTCAAACACGACGACTCTGATATTTCGGGACCAACAAGTGGTATCAGAGCCAGGTTGAAAAACCGACTGCTTCTGAGTCGCTTTAAGACCAGATCTATCGCTTTCCTTTCACTTTTATATTTTTTCTCAGCTCAGGAAATCACTCAAAGAGCATACAAAATGATGAACCACTCCCTTGGAGAGTATGACCGAGAGAACTTCTCATCCTGGAAGAAGATGGCTCTCATACAACTTCAGAGCATACACCCTGAGATGGCTGACATACTGTTAAGAGGTCCTATCCAGATTATGAAAGTTAACACTTTTATAGGACAAGGACGTGCTGAAGATGCTGCTGGAGGAGAACCAAGACCCCCAAGACCTGAAATGGTTCCTAAACCATTTGACGAATACACCAGTGAAGACAAGAAGAGAGCTCAACTAGAGCATGTAGCAAAGAAACTCATTCTTGACTCTCTTCCAACATTGATGAAAGACAAGGCACTTGACATGGAAACTGCTAAAGAAATGTGGGACTATGTGTGCGAGTCTTCTCAGGAAACGAAACAAATGAGACGCAACAAACTACAGGTAGCTGTAGATAAATATGAATCTTTTTCTATGCGTGCAGGAGAAACTATTCAAACCATGGTGGAACACTTCAATACAATAATTGGAGAGCTAAGGAATCTTGAAAAGAAGAATGACAATGGGGAAATGAACAATAAAATCATTTCCAAACTCTATCCAAGAGATGACTGGTTCGCAAAAGTAACAAGCTTGAGTGAGAAAGACCTCAACAAAATGACTACATCTGAGGTATTTGCGCAACTTAAAGCTCATGAGTTTATTATACATCAGTCGAAGAAGAATGAAACAGCTGTAGCACAAGCTGGTTCAAACTATGCTGGGAACGCTGAGGATTTAGCATACTTCGCTAAGAAGGACTACAACAAATTCAAAACAAAGAGACCTTTCTATAAATCAGAAAGACCTACTTCAGCATCTCCCTCGAAAGAAGGAACTTCCAGTGCAGGTACACAAGCAGTTGATCTAAAGATCAATGAACTGGAAGAACAAATGAAGAAAATGCAACGGATGCTGAATGAAGCAAAGGCCGAAAAGGAAGTAAAAGAAATTACATCATCAACTTCTAACCGCTCTATAGAGCGAAAAATTAGAACTTGTTTTGAGTGTGGTTCTCCAGATCACTTGAAGCATGACTGTCCGAAGGTCAGCAAAGAAGAACGAGATCGCCTGAAGCAACGATTTGAAAGACGTGCTGCTAAAGCCGTAACCAAGGCACTGCTAACCAGGACAGAGATTGCTGATGAAGAAGAGTTCTATTGCTCGTCAGAAGAAGAAGATAGCGAAGAAGCTCTGTTTGTACTAATGGCAAACATCACTGAAGATCAATTTGCTGATGCGGACTACGATGCTGAGGAAACCAATGAATCAGCTCTAGCTGCTGAGGAAGCAGAGGTATTGTCCACTAACTCATCTAGCAATCAAATTATAGACAAATCGGAGGAATCACATTTCGACTCCGAACAAGATTATCTAGTGCAACTATCATTAGAATTCGCAAAAATGTATGAAATCAAAAATGAGATTGTGGGAGAAAATGCTTCATTAAAACTTCACATTACAAGTTTAACCGAGGAAGTCGAAAGACTAAGGTTAGAAAGTGAAGAACTCCTCAAATTAAAAGAAGATTTCTCACAGTTGTCAGGAAGATTTCAAACGTTAGAAAAAGAAAATCAAGCATTAAAAAACAAACCAAAAGATGATTGTATATGCATGTACGCATCCAGCAAGGCTGCTCTCAATGCCCTTGTAAACAGTCAAAGACATCACTCTGATAAGTCTGGACTTGGATGCGAATAATCAAAAAGAATGTCAAAATCCAATGATAATTCCTTTATGCAGAATCCAATTTTGTTTGTAAATGCTGGGTATAGCTCTAATGAAAAAGGTAAAGGAATAGTGTCTGCTGAAACTTTGTCTGTTAAATCAATAGCTAAAACAAAGAATAAACCTCAGCAGAGTGTGTCCAGTAAAGCTCAGCAGAGGACTGTATCAAAGCAGCCAATAGTTCATCTGCTGGATCTCAGCAGAGGACAGAGTCTGCTAGGCCTTTATCCAATGGACCTCAGCAGAGGATCCTAAGGACAAATGCTGGATGCAACTCTAAGCCTCAGCAGAAGAATCAAATGATGAATAATAGGCAAGTAGTTGATAAACCCCTGCAGAGAAATTCTAGAGTATACACTAAACACTACTCAACCAATCCTAGGAGTACTGAGCATTCTAACACTAATGCAAGGATAGTACATCCTAATCTTCACCAGAGAAGGACTACACAGTACAATGCTGTGAGACCTAACTACCCGCATAATACACTGCATAGAAGGAATGTCTATGCAAAGCCTGAGCCCATTCCACATTATTTTTCAAGGGCAAGGACGGCTAAATTCACTCATTCATCTAGAAATAGGAATTTTATGCCAAAGGTCAAGAAATTGGTGAATAGTGAAACCAAGACAAAAGTCTTGAAAATCACTAAGATGTGGGTTCCGAAAGGAACTATGCTTCATGCTAATCCTGCAGGACCCGACACTAAACGGGTACCTAAATTTGCTTGATTTACTTGCAGGAACAGGACTCCATAGCTACGGAAACATGCATATCCAATGAATGGGTCCTGGACAGCGGTTGCTCTGCTCATATGACCGGGAATGAAGAATTATTCTCAGACATAAGAAGATTATTCAACGGTCCAAGAGTCAAGTTCGGAGACAACAGTGAAGGAGAAGTCGTTGGACGAGGTTGCATTGAAAGGAATGGCTTGAGAATCGTCAACGTAGCACTTGTCTCCAACCTGAAGCACAATTTACTCAGCATAAGTCAACTATGCGAAAATGGGTATATCGTATCTTTTAAAAATACTGGTTGTACTATTGCTGATGCTATTTCAGGAGAAGTAAAATTACGAGGGATCCGCAAGGGTGGATTATATATTGTCGATTGGCGAAGCGGCCTACAACACTCCTGTTTTCTAGCCCTCAATAAGGAGGAAACAACATGGCTATGGCATAAAAGGTTCACTCACTTAAATTTCAAGACCATTAACTATCTTGCCAAACATAAGCTTGTTGTAGGTCTACCAAATAACACCTTCCGCAAAGAAGGAATATGCAAATCATGCCAACAAGGAAAGCAGCCTAAATCATCCTTCAAAACAAATCCTGAAAAGGAGACATCTCAAAGGATTCTGGAATTGCTTCATATGGATCTATTTGGTCCAGTCACGCCACCCACTGTAAGTAAACATCTATATACACTAGTGGTGGTTGATGACTTCTCCAGGTACACGTGGGTACGCCTATTGAAGACGAAGGACGAAGTGAAGCTTATTTTGCCGGAATTGATTCTTAATGAGCAAAACAGTAAAGAAGTTACTGTAAAGCGAATTCGATCCAACAATGGAACAGAATTCTGTAATGGAGTGCTGATGGATTTTTGCGCTGAAGCTGGAATATCACATGAAAAATCTACAGCAAGGACTCCTCAACAGAATGGTTTAGCAGAAAGAAGGAATCGGACGTTGAAGGAAGCTGTTCGATCAATGTTAGCAGACTCCAAACTTCCTGCTAAATACTGGGGTGAAGCAGTCATGACGGCCTGCTACACACAGAATAGGAGTGCTATCACGAGCAGATTCAACAAAACTCCTTATGAATTATATCATGGTCGTAAGCCTTCCATAACTCATCTACGTGCTTTTGGTTCTACATGTTATATTCACAATAACGGTAAATCCAAACTTAATACCTTTTCACCTAAATCTGACGAGGGTGTACTACTTGGTTATGGACACCCCACTCATAAAGGTTATAGGGTATTAAATAAGATTACTGGCATTGTGGAAATAACATGCAATGTTATTTTTGATGAGTCTACTTTAGTGCGCAGTGAAAGTAAAGGAGAAAAGATTAGCAATCATGAGACTAATGATGTCAATGATCAAACATTTCTAAACTCTTTCGAGAATATGAGTATTGATCCGACTAAGTCTATGACTGAATGCAATCCAAACGAGACGCACACAGCAGGGGATCAAACTGCTGACCAGGCCAGTGATGCTAACGATCATGCTGAGGCCAAACCCACACACATCATAACCAAATCAACTATCATAGAAGTGATTAACGATGAAGACGACGAGGAGATCCCAGATCCCGCGAGAGATGCTAAAGATGATGCTGATGCAGTTACAACCAATGCTGCACCATTGGAAACCGTAGCAGATCAAACTGGAGCAGAACATTTGGATGTTGAAGTATCCACTGCTGAGATACCAACCGCGGAGTTTCCTATTCCTGAGATGTCTGCTGATGAAATGTCTACCAAAGATGTTCTTAATCATAAAGAGCCTATCGCAGAAGTTTCAATCAATGGCGAAGGAAATGCTGACATTCCAAATGCTGAGCATCAGACAAATGACGAAAGGAATATTAGAGCAGATGACGATCAAGAAGGAGCACCAGATGCTGAGAATCTAATACAAGCTAGAACTACTTGGTTACGTGCTCATCCACCAGAAGGAATCCTTGGGAATGTTAATGATCCATTATTAACAAGGCGAGGAAATGCCAATGCAATGTTAGCTTGCTACATCTCAAGTGAAGAACCCAAGAAAGTCGAAGAGGCTCTGCTAGATCCTGATTGGGTGAACGCTATGCAAGAGGAGCTTGCAGAATTCACACGAAACAATGTGTGGGAGCTAGTAGACAGGCCAGAGCATCAAAGTGTGATAGGCACTAAGTGGGTATTCAAAAATAAGAAGGATGAGTCTGGTACAGTTGTAAGAAATAAAGCAAGACTCGTAGCCAAAGGATATAGACAATGCGAGGGCATTGACTATGATGAGACATTTGCTCCAGTGGCAAGACTGGAAGCAATCCGTCTATTCTTAGCATATGCTGCATATCATGAGTTTGATGTAATGCAAATGGATGTGAAGAGTGCTTTTCTGAATGGCGAGCTCAAGGAGGAAGTCTACGTCAAACAACCTCCAGGATTTGAACATGGCAATCAAGTTTACAGGCTTAAAAAGGCACTATATGGTCTGAAGCAAGCACCAACAGCATGGTACGGAACCTTATCTAAGTTCCTGCTATCCAATGGATTTCAGAAAGGGAGGATAGATCAAACTCTCTTTCGCATCACAGATGGAGATAGCATCCTGCTAGTTCAAATATATGTCGACGATATAATTTTTGGGTCGAAGAATCAAGATCTATGCGATAAATTCTCCGATCTCATGACCAACAACTTTCAAATGAGCATGATGGGAAAAATGTCTTATTTCCTTGGATTACAAGTTCAACAGTCCAGAGAGGGAATCTTCATCCACCAGAAGAAGTATACTCGTGATCTTGTTGCAAAGTATTGTCCAGAGAAAACTAAGAGCCTACGAATTCCGATAAGCACAACCTGCATTGCTGCTCTTGAAAAAGAAGGAGAAGATATAAATCCTACTCTGTATCGAGGAATCATAGGGTCATTGCTATACCTCACTGCTAGCAGACCTGATATTTCCTATGCTGTTGGAATATGCGCAAGATATCAAGCCAATCCTAAGAAGACACACTTTGATACTGCTAAGAGGATTGTCCGCTATCTGAAGTGCACAGAAGGACTAGGAATCTGGTATCCTAGAGCCGATAGCCTTTCTCTCAGTGGATATTCGGACTCAGATTTCGGAGGATGCAAGATTGATCGGAAGAGCACAAGTGGCACGTGTCAATTTCTGGGACACAAGCTTATAAGCTGGTTTAGTAAGAAACAGCATTCTGTTGCCACTTCGACCACCGAAGCAGAGATTATGGAATTACTCACAGATTAGCAGGAACGCCAAAAGTGACATTGCTCACAACGTCAAAGATGACCCTGTATTCCTCCTTCAAATGCAAACATGAAGGAGATGGTGAAAACTCATAGTCAGCAGATTGTCTCCACTCATTCCAGTAGCGGACCTCTGGAGCAGTCAAATGGTGGAAACTGTCCATAACACGAACTGGACCTCGAGGAAGGCCGAATTTCTGAGAAAACAGGGCCGGAGTCCAGCAGACCACCTCGTCATCAAAGCAACTCCAGATGGCATCACCATCAATTTTACTCCTGTAAATAAACTTCTGCAGAGTTTGTTTCTGAAATTTTGATGGCATAGTTGTCAAAAATTGAGTCAGGGAACTCTCTTGAAGAGCCCCCATCACAAAGTTTGGAACACGACAATTGCTACCGTATTCAAAGTACAACCCTGATTCATGAAGAATCTGGTTGCGAGTGATAGACAGATCACTGGGAGCTCTTGTAACGTTATACATCTTTGGAGCAAGTATAGAAGCCAACGTTCTACTCAAGGAAGAAGAGAAGATGAAGCTCAAGAAGGCTGAATGAAAGATGAAGTTTAGGACGATAAGTGCGATGTTATTTATAGCCAGATCATGGCTCTATCTACAGAGTGGCTATTCTTCTAAAATGTCTTATCAAATAAACTCAAATCCAGAAGAGCAGAAGCCGAAGAGTCTCGACAAAGGGGGAAACGCCACCTGTTATAGTAAAGCTACTTATGGCAAATCGTTCTATATGGATTTTCTGACGCTCTAATTCATGAAAGCTTAAAGAGGATAGCAAAAGATAGCTCAAATCTTTTGATTCAGACAGACATCTACCGCCTTAAAGGATAACACTCGATGACTATGTGTGGCAAATAGTGATTCATATCAGAAACAACACATGCTGATAAGACACGTATGCTAGCACAGCAGAGACGACAAGTTGCAGAGATACAATACATCTTTTTATTTATCAACAAGATATCATTACAAGGAACATGGGAGATTTGAAGTCAACATTACATTCAAGATCCTAAAAGGAAGAAGGCCTAAATGGAAAGAAGTCCGCGTTTACAAGATTCGAAGGCCCTTCCGCTAATTGAGGAAAACTCTGCTCTAACAACCAACTAAGTTGCATCCCGTTGAGTAGAGGCACAGCAGGGTAATATTCAACGCAATCTCGAACGCTGTCGTAGATGTACTTCGCCCAATCTACATCGGCTCCATCGTCAATTGCCATCATCAACTGCCATGTTTCCTTTGAGAAGAATGTATCATCACAACACTCTCCCATCAACATGTTGTTGGCTACTCGATAGAGCACCCAATCCGGAGAGCGCAGATCATATGCAGAGACCGACAGAGAAAATTCCGATGACGGAAGACGTCTCCATTTATGCCATGACGACCACTCAGGGGCAATATCTGTCACACGATGGCTGAAAACAGAACCAGGACCTCTGTGAAGACCGAATCGACGAGAAAAGACGTCTGGTGACCAATAGACGAGTTTGCCGAGGAAGAAACCATAAATGCCATCTTCCTCCACAGAACAACTCTCTATGAATTCTCGAAGAGTGTCGCCTTGAAACCGCCTTGGAGTAGCAGTAACAAATTGGGTTAATCCACTACGATTTAACCTTGACATGATCATCTCTACCACTCTCGGAGTATTGTCATATAAAGAGTTCAAACCACCCTCGTGAAGAATCTGATTTCGGCGCAACTCAAGAGCTTGACCTGGTGAATCCATCTCGGTTCTTGGAAATTCTGTTTCAAGAAAAAGGATGATATGTCAACAAGGATACTTACAACAGGGTATTTATAAAGGAAAGATCTTAACTTATCTCACCAGAATTGATCAGATTCAACCTACCAGAGTTATTGTCAATCTGTCATCCAACGAATAGACAGACGCCACGACAGATAGGTCAACTTCACTCTTGGGATACGCTTCGACATTGTCGCTTAATCTGCTAGCAATGAAGGCTATGCTAGAGTTAAGGCATCTGCTAGCAAATACAATTTCTGCTAGAGATGAAAGCTCTGCTAGATTTAGGCCATCTGCTAGCACATATAATCGCTGCTAGAAATAGAACTTCTGCTAGAATTAAGGAATCTGCTAGAGATGTAATCTCTGCTACAGATACAGACATCTGCTAGCAAGTGCAATCTCTGCTAAAGGAACAGACAGCTGCTAGCAAGTGTAATATCTGCTAGCGAAAAATTTCTGCTACAGATGAATGCTTTGCTAGGCATCGAACATCTGCTAACAAATGAGATACACGCTAGAGTTGAAGTCTCTGCTAGAGACAAGGCCTCTGCTAGCAAACACAATCTCTGCTATAGCATTAAAGTCTATGCCCGAAATACATAGAGTTCATATGTCTGCTGAACGGAGGACACTCTACTACCAACCATCACTTTGCTATAATCTTGGGAAGGTTATTAAGAGAATAATTCAAAAGGAAATTATCGAGAAGATGCACGATATTGGATGCAGTTGTATAAAATTGTCAAAAGTACAACGGTACTATTTTCTATACATCATCAAAAGAGGGTTACAGCAAACGATTTAATCAAAGGGCGCGATCGGTACAAAAGGATAGAAATCTCTTCCTCGAAGATTCGAGGGCCCTAATGTAAGATTGCTGAATTTCTGTTCCAGCAACCAGCTCAGAGGCATTCCATAGGGAAGATAGAGTCTTGGAAACTGCTGAACACTCTGTCGCACTCTCTGAAAGACGAATGCCGCCCAATCCACCTTTGCCCGATCATCGATTGCCATCATAACCTTCCAGACCTCCCGAGTAAAGACCATGTCATCAGGATCAACTCCAACCACCATGCCACAAGCTATCTCAAAGAGTACTTGATAGCGCATCTGCAACCCATAAGCAGAAGGAGTTGGGGAGAATGGAATATCGGGTGAACGTCTCCACTTCATCCATGAAGTCCACTCAGGAGATATTTCAGCACTACGATACTCCAACACCGGAATTGGCCCCCTTGGTAGGCCAAATTCTGAAGCAAAGGACTCAACCGTCCACCTCACCAATCAGTTCATGAAAACACCGACAATGGAGTCCCCAACCGGTTCACTCTTTCGCAGAAGATTTTGAAGATGTTCCATGTGGAACGCATGAGGTGTTAACGTTATGAATCTAACAACACCACTAGCTTGCAGACTGGACATTACCCACTCTGCTATGTGGTAATCTTCTTCATACTCCTCATACAGACCAACATCACAGAGGATTCTGTGACGCGGAACGAAAAGAGATTGAACTTGCTCCATATCTTCGTACTTGAAAAATTCTTTTGGAGAAGAAGAGCGAGAAGTTACGAAGAGTCATAGCAAATGCATCGCATGTCTATGCTATTTATAAAAGAGAAATTAGTAACTATTCACTGCTGAAGCTGAAGAGTCACTACGAGGAGTGAGAAAATTCATTTATGTGAATGTCAAATCTGAAGAAGTTATGATCTCGCATCAAAAGCAATGCCGAAATCATAACGATGAAACCATGACATACGTGGTAGCATCTGTTCAACTCTACCACCATCGGCTGCTGAAGCTTTCATATCAGACGTGCAAAGATAGCATTTCGCTTTATATAAGCATTTAATGCATTCAGACGACGGCGACAAATAGGGATATGCCACATCATCCACACTCGAGCTCCGAGAAAAACGTGTTTCTACCCACGCTCTGACTCTCATCCCCAACCGTCGATTAACACTAAAGTGAATTCAATCCTCGCCGACGATTTATTCACATACTTTGAAATCCTTTACACCTTCATCCGATTTCGAAACACTTCAAATTCCACTTTCAGAAATTCTCTCACACCCCCCTCTGAAAAAACCCTACCAAAATTCTCAGAAATTCTTCCATTCCTTCTCATCAGAATACAGACTCATCTGAGAATCCTGATAATGTTAATCTCCAACCACCATCATTTATATATCCCTCAATCGCTTGCTCGCCCCTGCATGTTCGACATGCACCAGAGTTCACAGGCATCGAGAAGAAGGAGGATATTGATGAATCCATCCCTTACTACACCTTAGTCACCATGGCCAGACAGAAGAAGTTGTCCACGCACTCGGGAGAACGGCGACGAGTTGCTCAGATTATGAAGGACAGGATTCTGTACATGCCGCTCGCCAACAAACAATTTCCTAAGTGGATTTTGGATTTTCTTGACTCCGAGCTACTGGTAAAGTATCTCACTGCTGAACCTGATCGATTTCATCCGCATATGGTTTCTGAATTCTATGCTAGGGCTGTGATGAGCGATGATCAGAAATCTTTCAAAACTTGTGTCTATGGGAATATCATAGACGTGAATGCTGATTTACTTGCTCGCACTTTTGGTCTTCGTAATTATGGAACCAAAATCTCTCAGTATAAGATAACTGACACTGCCGAAATAGAAAGACGATGGAATCTTTGGAAGAAGCCAGAAGAGAAGAAGCGAATATTTAAGCCTAACACCTCCATTAATACCTTAACAGAGGAATACAAACTCCTCGCGGAGATTGTAATCAAGATGCTCCAGTGTGATGCAGGATCATATGCAGAGCTCTCTGCTAAGAAATATGCCGTGATGATGGCATTAAACGACAATGTTAAAGGCAATTGGGCCGAGTTCATCTTTGAACGTTGGGCGGAACATGTCAAGAAAAATGCTCACATGGAAGTAGATGGGACATTCTCATCAAATGTAAACTTTGGACTGAAGATTAGTAAACTGTTGGAGATACTGTTTACTAACAAAGGAGTAGATCAAGGAGTTGAACTTCTCTCTACCGACTACATTCCGATAACGCGTCGCAAGCCTAAGCCAGTCAACGTCAGAAATCCTCGGAAGTTAAAAGGGAAATCTAACGTAGACAAGGATAAGCCTACCTCTCCAGAAGAGCCAGATGAAGCTAGTTTGGTGGAAGTCACTCTCCAACACTCTATTCCTATTTCTGAAGATGAATTACAAGTGCTGAAGAAGAATGCAGAAACGGATCAATGCTTCCGAAATCTCGAAGAGATTGAAATGATAGGAAATCTCCCAGTTGACCAGATCAACGAAATAATGACCTCCAAAGAAGCAGAACAACAACCATCTACTATTGGCGCCTTGGCAGTTCCAATTCAATCACCAAAGAGAGCTGCTACGAAACCACCAGCAGTAATAGCAAAGAAGAAGATCAGAAGACGGTTGGAACTTCTGCCTGACAAGGAAGTAATTGATAAAGCAGAAGCAGAACAGGCGAGTACTGCAGCTGCTGAAGGTATTAACACATCGAAGAAGCATTCTACTGAGGACAACAATGATCCAGATTACATTCCTAAGTCTCTCAGGACCAGAGAAAAGCCTAATCAAGAATCAAGAAAAGCAAAAAGGAGGCGTATAGCTACTCTGAAGGAACTCGAAAAGAAAGATTACCAGAAATTCATCACTAATTTGACATTCGAAAATAGAGACAGGCAATTTGAACGTGTCAAATCAGCTGCTGAAGAGTTCAGGGCACAGAAGAACGCTGCTGAAGAAGCTAGCTACGAAGGAAATGCTAGTGGAAGAATAAGTGCTGGGGTAGTCAATGACACTCCAGCAGAGCATATACATTATTCCTTAGAAGAAAGCCATGATGCTGGAAAAAGTCGAATTTCAGCAGAAAATAAAGAATTAACAGAAGAAGCAATGAAGAAAGGAAAAGAAAAGGCTGACATGGGAGAAGAGTCGATTCCACCTCCATCACCTGATCAGCAGATCATATTTGAAGAAGAGGAACTATCAGACATGGAATTCTCAATAAGGCTAGCATCTGGAGCCTTCAGTGAAACCCACTTCCCAAAGAAAACGTCTCACAGAAGAAATGCGGGAGAATCCAGTGGAGTTCGTGATGAATTATTAACAGGAGTGCCAATGCAGACACACCTTGAGGAACATCCGGAGGAAACATTCCTTTGTGATGAATCTGCTGAAGATCAACAAGGCATTGAAACACATCACCCAAATGAAGATGACTCTTACTTATCGGAACATGGATCATCTTGTCTCTCTGAATCTGATTCCGATGGAGAAACTGAAGACATTTACAATGCAAAACTCTTGAGAAAAGAAACCTCAGGATCCAAAGCTGTTCTTCGAGTACCATTCCATGGGCTACCAGGACGTCGTTATGGACTCTGGAGAATTAGCCAATGGTGTGCAAAGGTTCATCCAGAAGATGCACCTAATTCTGATCTAGGACCTATGGCTGAAGAAATAGAGCAGTTCGTAGAATCTGAAACAGAGAGAGCCATAGCAGATCTATTTCACAGTGCATTGGATGAGTCCATACCAGAAGGACGCTTATTAGCAGAAGAGTTCCGTCGATGGAAGAAGTTTGATTATATCATGCATCAACTCTGCTTTGAAGAAAGGATGCTCTGTATCGCAGCTAAAGGATTAAACTTCTGGAGATATGAAGAACGTTGGTGTTTTGATTGGATTGATCAAGTCACTGGGATGAAACAATTCTCGGATAAACAAGTGATGTGCAGACTTCAAGCCATCCGAGAACACCGTGTCCTGTCAAACACTGCCGGATTACCCAAGTCTACCTTCATACCGGATGGATACTCTGATGCTAGAGTCGAATTATCCAAACGACAGGCGAAAGCTGTAGTTGCATATGAGAAACGTCGATTGGAGTATGAATCACAACAAGAGGAGCGTAGAAATGCTCGAACGAAGGCACTAGCCACTGAACGTGCCGCTCTGAGATTCGATAACATGTTGGTTAAGGTTCTGGACACTGATGTTCAGGCCGTAATTCAGGAAGCTCAGAAAGTTGAAGCTCGATCTATCCAGGAGACTGCACAAGTTCTAGATGCAGCTCGACGGATACTGCTCGAGGAAATACGATACCAAGGGTATCCTGCTGCAAATCTCAGTCATGAACAACCGTCAAATACACAGTCGAGTCAAGACCTCGTCATGACTACTTCCTTCAATGCCTCTCCCATAACATCTCTGCCAATGCCCTTCACACTAACTTCCGACATAGCTGAAGCATTCCACTCTTATCTGCAAACAGCCGTTGATGAAAGAATAGAAGTAGCAACCAGCCGTCTAAGAAGCGAAGTTGATGAGATACGGAGCGATGTATCTCATGTACGAACAGAGACTGCTGAAAACAAGTTAGCCATTTCTGAGAACAGAGCAGGTCTTGAAGTTGTTCGGAAAGACATAGCAGACACCAGGACTCACGCAGAACAAACGGTTGTGGCATATGGTACAACTCTTTTGGCTGCAATCAAAGAGGGGGAAGAAAGAAGAAAAGCTGACCGTGAAAGAAGAAAGAAAGAGAAACAGGAAGCAACAATAAGGGAACAAGAAATGAAGAGGAAAGAAGAAGCAGCAAAACAAGAATTGAAACAAAAGGAACTAGAAGCTAGACTAGAGCTACAGAAAATTGAACATGAATCTCAATTGCAAAAGATGGCAATGGAACAAGAGAAACTGGCCAAAGAACTGGAGCGTGAGGCTGCTGAAAGAGAAGCAGGAGCAACTCTTGTTGAAAACTTCATGAAGTTCACTATGGAGAAGTTCGCGGACATTCAGAAGATTAAATCAGCAGACAATGAAAAGGAGAAGCCAGCGCCCGACTCATAAACGACAAGGTCAATTCCCCTTAATTTAAATTGCTCTGTATCCAATTTGTACTAAAACGTGCTATATCATATATAAAATTGGATCAGATTTTGACAAAATCTCATTGTCCACTTCTGAATTTTACGGTTGTGCTCTAGTTGATCTACACTTCTAGTGTACTCAACGAATTTGCATATGGATATGACGATTATATGATTGATTGATGAATGTGAATGCTTAATGATTTAAATGAATGCTAGAATTTCTAGCATATTGCTCCGTAGCAAACAGTTATTCATATTAATCGAGAAATATTCCCCAGCAACTTTTGAGGGGGAATTTGATTTCAATCATTCCTATTGCTTGAACCTAGTTGGAAAAACTCTGTGATAGAATAGCATAGAATTGTAAAACACAGACATTCTTCCACTCGGGTCAGCAAATGATAGTAAGCTTTGATCGCACCAAAAAGGGGGAAATTGTTGGGAATTATTCCTAAAATCTCCCTTAGGACTTATTTGTAAAAGGTTTTGTTGGATCAAACCTTATCTAGATGGTCGATCATTTGCTGAAATCTAGAGAGTCTAACACAACTTGTAAAAGTCCTGTATAAGTTGAACATCGAGTTGTAATAGACTAGTGTGCTATGAAGAATCCCTAGCAGAAAAGATAAGATGGTTTCAGCATCAAACTCACAGACTGCTAGAGAAGCTGGCGAACAAGGGAGCTAGCACTTTGGTGAAAAGATCACTAGAATGCTAAGGAATTAGCATTCGGACGTTTCAGAAATCAATGAAGAATCACATATAATACAAGTCAAAGGATCTCAAGGAATATACCTTTAGCAACGTTGAAGCCGGACTGCGACTCTGACAAAAAAGGACGCACAAGGGACGAAACTTTCCCTAAGTAATCTGGGAAGTACATCTCTACTCAGAAAGGCGTTCTATCAGTTTAATCCATTCTTGGAGGAAGAAGCCGTTGTGTCTAACGGGTATGGAGATTCAAAGTTTTGAATCTCCAACTATAAAAGGCAGATTCAAGAACTGGATAAACAACTGCTTTTACAAATCTACAAGTGCTCTTATCACTTTACTCACGAACGCTCAAGCAAAAGATTCCCTTGACAAAGTGATCCTTAAAAAGTAGTCAGTTGAGAGCCATCTTAAAGTCTATCTAAAGACTCTCAACAACCTGTGGTGTCGTTCATTGAAGTACTGACACTCCATTGAAGATAGTCCTGATTGCATTCAAGGATATCTCAATCATTGGGATTCATTTCTTTCAGAAAAGAATCCAACAGTCACTCTTGAAAGATTGTGACTCACACGGGCATTAGCCGCAAGCTTATTAAGTTCAGAGGCAAACTATAAACGCCTTATTAGCAAAGGACAAGTTTTACGAAGGTGTGCCCTTGACTTGCCCGGAGCTGTGTTCGGAGAAGTTCAGATTCACGGAGGATAGCTGTCAAGTAGCCAGGCCGAAAGCTCACTGCCTACTTAACTGGAAAGGCGATTCCTTGTACTATGTATACTTTTCTAGTGAAATTCTTAGCGATTCGGCAAAGGAGTGGACGTAGATCTATTTGATCGAACCACTATAAATCTTGTGTTCATTTACTGCTTTACTTACTGTTTTATTGGTTTACTGTTCAAAGATTGATTTAAAACCTAGCAACAGAGTTGCTAGTGTATATCTGTAAACTAAGCTAAACAACAACTTGGACTAAGAAAACATTTTGCTGATAACGATATTAAGTGCAAGTGACGTTAATCTATTTCACTGCATTTCGTGTTAAGATTTCAAACACGACGACTCTGATATTTCGGGACCAACAATTGTTTTCAAAGCATAAAGTAAAATCTCCAATGGCTACTGCTGAGACTCGCTCTCCGCTACCCATTGAGATGGTAATCTCGTCATGCTTCAGCTGCCTTGTCAGCCTAAACCCCTGCAAAGTATAACAAACATGGTCAGTAGCTCCAGTATCCACTACCCAAGAGTGGGTAGAAACCGATGCTAAACATGTTTCCGTTATAAATGCACATGACTCACCTAGTCCAGTCTTCCTGACTTGACAATCTTTCTTCTAGTGACCAGCCTTGCCACACCTGAAACACTTGTCCCTTTTAGCAGGCACGCCCGTCCTCTTTGACTTTCTACCAGAAGTTGTACCTTTGACTTTCTTCTTAAACATTCCTTTGTGCCTCTTGCCAACCAGCGCAACATGACGATTGCTAGAAGTAGCCAAAGCAACCTTTTTCTGGCTGCATTACTGATTCCCCTGCCATCAAGTCATTGAGTAGCTCGTTAAGAGTGTACTCTTTCTTGTTCATGACAGCATTCAGTCTAAAGTTCTCATAGGACTTTGGCAGAGAGTTGAGGATGATATCAACTTGCGTTTCCGCATCGATACCACCTCCGTGCAGCGTGAGCTCATCCATGAGGTGAGTCATGCCGACCACATGCTCTCTGATCGAGCTACATTCTGCTATTTTCTTTCCCACGATTTCCCTCATGAGATTGAATCTGACTGCTCGGTCTGACTCACCATAGGTCGCTGTGAGGCTGTCCATTATGTCACTAGCATTATCATATGAATGATGCTATTGTGCAAGTACCTTGGACATAGTTGTCGTCATATAGCATTTCACTATATTGTTTGACTTGAGCCACTTGTTATAGTAGCTCCTTTCCTCATCAGTCGATGCATTAGTGGGAGCAGCCGGACGAGGCTTATCAAGGACAAACTTTTGTTCCTCTGCGACAAGGATGAAATCCAAGTTGTGTTTCCATTCTTGGAAATTGGGACTGGTTAATTGGTTTTGTGCTAAGATATTGATTACATTTGGTAAAGACATGTCTGAAAACAATAAATTAAAACAGAAATTAAAAAAACATAGTCGCAAAATATTGAAACAATCAAATATTGAAACCTTATGATAAAGCAATATTAATTTTTCCTCCAATTTGCCTAAGTATTACTATTGCAAGCCACACATCTGGACGTTTACAACAAAACACTTAACCAGACTGCATCTTTCAATTCCAGTCCTTTAATTCCAACCCATGACCGGGTTTGTTAGACAAATGGAATTAATAATTGGAGACTAACTTAAGACCATATTATCCTACTGAGCAGGGACATCACAAATGAGTTATACTCTGGATAACATCTAAGCTAGCTTACCACCAAAGCCAACCCTCCCATATAAGGATCTATTAGAACACACCCGATCCCTATAATAAGGTTGTCTCATTTAATTCAATCCCTAGAGAACTTATGAAAATTCAATACGCAAGCTACACATGTAGACGTTTACGCATGAACTCCCTCGCGCCGTCGACCTCGCCCGGAGCCGCCGCACCCAGCCCTGGCCGGCGTCGGGCCGCACAGCTCTCGCCAGCGTGTGCGTGCGGCTGCGCCGCTGCCGTGGCCCCTCCGTGCGCCCTGCCATCGTGCGCCGCCGTGCCTAACCGTCGTGCATGGCCATGCTTCCGTGCCGGCGCTCTCATGCGTCGTGCGGCCCTTCGTTCTTTTTGTTCTTCGTTCTTTGTGTTCTTCGCATTCTTCGTTCATCGTTTTACAAATTTAATTTTGAAAAAAAGATTACATGGAATAATCCTAATTACATTCTAAAATCTAAATCTAACCACAGATTTATCTCGTGGGTGAAAAACGAATCCATATAAAAGGGCGGATTAACCCGAGAACCGCGAGGATGAAAAAATATAGAATTCAATCCAAAACCAGACATAGCATGCATTCAATAATAATAATCATACAATTCATAGGCAATATTATTTTTTCCGATAGAGCCAATTATTTCAACCTGGCTCTGATACCAATTGAAGGGATTCGAGAACTGAATCACGAAGTCCGTTTGCCAAGGATCGTTAATTGGAATATCAAAATAAATTGCTATTCCTATGAATGATCCTAGAATGCTCCTATATTATTATGCATAAGAAGGTTTATGCGGAATACCTGGATTGATGAACTCTGAAGAACGAGTGTGCGGAGATTCCCTTTGATCTTCCACACACAAAGATTTAATTCCTAACAGATTGAGGAAATAAATCTTGAGAAAATAAAACAGTTATTTACGAAAACAAGGAGAGAGAGAAGAAGAAAAATCCTCCCGATTTGATCTTCTGATCTGTATCCCAACTCGATCTGAAAATCTGGTGAAGATTCTCTATCAGATCCCTTGCCCGGTTGAGAAGCAGAATTTCCTCTTCGTTCTCAAATCTTAGTCGATCACCACAACTCCCAAAACCTGGTTTGCTGTGTGCAACTTATGATCTTGTGGTGTGTTGAGATCTGAGGAACTGAGGCCTATTTATAGGAAAATACTGGACTTCTATTGGGCTTGAGTTTCATGGGTCAGACCAGGGACCAGAATGCAAATAGCAAATAAGGCCTATCAATTAATTAATTCCCATATTCAACCCAGAATATAATTAATTAATTAATATTGATTCATTCCACCAGAGAATCAATATTGTCCTACCTATTTGCTACCATGTTTTGAGGTACGGGTTGCATGGGCTCGGTATATCCCCACATTTAAGGTTACAGACATTCGTTAATTAATTTAAGCTCTGACAAGCTATTTAATTAATTAACATCTTATATTCCTGAATCAATCCACTCAAACATTTTCACTTATGCTTGAACTTAATCAGCCTGCAGGATTTAGCATAACGAACCTTTTGAGCTTTTCAGGGAAAGTCACCATCCTATACTTGAAGTGGTTACCTAGTTCCAGTATCAGACAGTCATACACAAACTGCTATTACCCAAGATACAGATATACAAGCTCAACTAGAGCCTTTCACTGCAACTCAAAGTAATACACAATCTGCATATACTTCTGTACCTTCATGAAGGCTTAGGATCTCGGCAAGTCATAGAGATCTAGATTCTTTTAATGTCAGATAAAAGGATCGATCTCGACTTAGGTCCTTATCAATGTGTGCCCCACACCAGAATACCAAGCCATCCAAGATAAGATGCTTATTACTGCGTATGCTGCAGCCTACACCGACAGTTTATCCTGGAACTGTCTCAGCTGTGATAACTATTTATATCTCGCTAGGTCAAACGATCCATACGATCTTCTGTGACTTCTACACACCGTATGATCTCCCTATCGACGAGATAAGAGGATAATTGCGTTTGCGACACATGTTTGTTAATTCAGACAAGAGATGAACATACAACATTTATGATTCCCAGTATATTAATCAATCGACCTTGTACATAATAAACCAATCATAATGCATTCAGTATATAAATCCATCAAAAACAAAATCCAATCTTATCAAGATATAACAAATCTTCTATAATATCTTCAACAAATCTTCTTGATATATTTTGCCAACTGGATCTCCATCAGTATGTCGGTGTAGGCTGCAGCAAAGTAGAAAATGAATGATTCGTTTTGATCACTTGATATGTTGGTTTGTGCGGTTGCATATTGATAGGACAACAATGTGATTATTTATTTTGTCTGAACTAAGAAGAAACAAGATCTAGTTTCTTAGTTGAGTCTAAATCCAAACAAAGGTTCATAAGTATGCACAGGTTGAATGTCACTTTGACTTGTCATGGTGGAGAGCCTTATTAACGTGCTTGTATATCAGCATCTTAGGGACAGAAGCATGTGTAGAAATTCTAATGACTTGAGTTAGATTGCCATATTCGAGCTACATGAAGGCGATGGGGAAATTCCCTGAGGAGCTCAATAAGTTTGTCTTGGTGAAGTCCTGCGGGCTGATTAATTTCAAGCATAGATGATAATATTTGAGTGGTACTACTCAAGAGAATAAGATATTGATTAATTATGCGAAACATGTCAGACGCTCTAATTGATTAATGATTATTTAGTAACCTTAAATATGAGGATTCACCAAGTTGATACAACCCGTTCTCATAACATGGTAATAAAGGGGCAGGTCAGTAATAATTCTCTAGTGGAATGAATTAATATTAATCAATTAATTTCTTCATGAATTGTGGACATGGGAATTAATTAATTCATATGACCACTTTTTTATTAACATCAGGTCCCAGGTTATGCCCAATATAATTGCTTATCGAAGCCCATTAAGGTTTCCAACCCCAATTATAAATAGTCCATTATCCACTCAAATTTCATAAGTTGAAAAACACAGAAACCCTATAGGGAGGGGGGGGGGAGAGAGAGAGAGAGTGAGAGAGTGAGAGTGTGAGAGAGAGAGAGAGGGCGGCACCAACTACTTTAGTGGGAGGAGAGATTTGATTGTCTTGTGCAGTGCAATCCTACGGAATCCTCATCAGTAGTAGCATTGGAAAAGCAAATGGATATAGATCTGAATATCTGATCTAGAGAACACAGGGTCTTTTCTTATATTTTGATTCATCTCTTAAATTAAATTGCAAAATATTTAATTCTCTTTCTGCATATTCGAATTGTATGCGTGGTGGAATTGGATTCAGATCTAACGCGAATTTGATCCAGACCCAATATATTCAAAGGTAGCCCTAAATCCATTGCATGAAATTCATAGGAGCATGCATTGAATTTTCTTATTGAATTGCAATTATTTAAACATCCATGAACGGTCCGTGTTAATGGATCTGTGATTCGGTTCACAACATTAATCCCTAGATTTGGTATAAGAGCCCGGTTCTATTTCATGGCTATGTTGGTAAGATAATTATTCAATTTGTGCGTGAATGGGTTTATTTTATTATTGTGGATGTTTTTGTATTTTTGCTCTTCGTGGGAACCCGTTAATTTAATTGTGTTGGATTATTTATGTTTAGATTAAATTATTTTTATAAAATAACGAGAAAATATGTGATTAGATTTGATTAGAAAATTTAAATAGAATAGGTTTAGATATATTTTTGTATTTTTTTTAAAATCTATAACTATATGTGATGAAGAACATAAAGAACAAAGCTGGTGGAATGCGGCAGTGCATGACGTACACGCGCTGGTGAAATGCACAGGCGACACTCACCAGTTGACGTGTGCGGGCAGAATAGTCGTGGTGGTATTTGTTCGCATGATGTAGCAGCCGTGGTAAGAGGCCGCAGTGTCGGGGTTGCGGTGGCCCAGGCGCAGCGCGAGCAGATGGCGCGCAGGGGCGGGCACTACGGTGGTCTGGCCTGCACGGAAGAAAAGTAATGGCACTAGTGGCTGGTGATGCAAACCCTAATAAGGGTTTGTGCCGCACAGCCCTATCTCGACTCCCTAGCAGTGGACGGGTGGTCGAGCATGGTGGCTGGCATGACGCGAAGCATGATAGCGCGGGTGGAGTGGCGGCGACGCCAACAGACAAACAGGCGATAGGCCTAGTGCGACCTGCATTGGTCGAGGGGTTGCATGTCTATTGACGCAGCCGTATTGGTCGACGTCGGCAATGGCGGAAGCTGGTAGGGTGTAGTGGTCAGCTGCAGTGGTCAGCGATGGCAGTTGGTGGTCGCCGACTAGTGATACGGGATTGCAAATCCTAGGGTTTGTATTTTAGTTGTTGGGCCTAGTCTACAAAACCTTAACCCCTAAAGCCCAGTTTGTTTTTTATTTCAAACTTGAAGGCCCACAAAACATGAAGACTTTTATTTTATACATTTTGTTATAGAATCGATCTCATTATATTTTGCACCCACGAGGACATATTAGTTTGTTTTATCAATTCTCGTATGATGTGTGATTTTTTAATTGTGCTTTAAGCATGTTGTAGATAATAGGAAATCATGTTTTACTGCTTTATTATTTACTTCATTTGAAGCACGCTTATGTGTTTATTTCCATTTTGTAAATTACATTATGGATTTTCAGAACATGTTTTAAGCACGTCAATATCTGGGAAAATATAATATAGGGTATCATGAAAATTTATTTTTGTGCAATTTAAAACTTTTCATTTACAAATACCAAGTAAGATTTTTTTAAATAAAATGAACAGACCTCCACAAAGTGATCCTAGATTGTAAGTGGACCTCTCGTCTTAGTAAATGTCTACGAGTATAGCTTGCTAATTCCCGGATGTTCATTGGTTGTGGTTGTTGGGATTTATAAACAAACAATTTAAATCATGTGAATAGTGGGAGCACTTGTGCGTAAACGTATACAAGTGTAACTTGCATACTTGTGTTTCTCACTAGTATTCTAGGATTGATTTAAATTAAAGATAACAAAGGTTACGAGAGTCATGCGGTATGGGCCTAGTGTATATGACAAATCGATCTCTTGTAGTTGGATTTAGATTTGTGGTATGTTGCTTAGAAGTATGTGAGGATATAATGCATTTGCTGCATCCTTGTTCTTGGTAGATGGCTTGGTCTAGGTGTTTCACTAATTATTAATTTTATGTGTCTAAGGATTCCTGACATAGTATGAAATTAAAAGATTGGGCTGAGCTCGTTGAGGTAGGCCTGGTAGTCTGGTTGAGGGTCACATCGTAAACATCTAAGAGTATAGCTTGCGGTGGGATTCCTTGGTCTATTAGTAAAAAAAATTTAATGGTTTATCAAGAGGTTAAAGTGCATTTTGTTTCAAATGTTTTACATATATGTTCTTATTTGATCTTTTATTCGTTTATGATATGTCTATGTTAACTGTTGTGTAGGAATTTTCGTTATCGTGAATTGAATCACAAAATCCAAACAACTCGGATCATTAATAGATGTCGTAAATAATTACCAACCAATAATAAACTCTATGTGTTCTTATATGAATTTAATTTGATGGTTTTAAGGTTGCCTTTAGATCTGTAGAGTTTGATTCTTTATCGCATTGAATCCAGTTTCGATTCCACAACGCGAACGATTTGAATCTGCTGAAAGAGAATTAAATATTCTTGTAATTCAATTGAAAATAATAAACAAAGAATCTTGTGTTCTCCAGATCAAGTCTTTAGATTTGTATCCATTTGCTTTCAATCTTGCTACTGGTGAGGATTCCACAAGATTGCATTGCATGAGACGAAGTCGAATTTCTTATTCTCCCACCGCAAGAGGGACCGCCCACTTCTCTGTCCTCTACGGTTTCTATTTTTTTCAACTATTAAAACCTAAGGAGAGAATGAGATATTTATAATACTAGGGTTAAACCCTAATGGGCTCCTCTTAAGCAATTTGATTGGGTCAGACCTGGGACCTGATGCAAATAATAAAGTGGGCCTATAAATTAACTAATTCTCATGTCTACAATCCTGGAAATAATTAATTAATATTAATGCATTCCATCAGAGTATTAATACTGACCTACCCATTTATTACCACGTTATGAGAACGGGTTTCATCGACTTGATGAATCCTCATATTTCAGGTTATTGGACATTAATTAATTAGAGCTTCTATAAAGCTTCACATAATTAATTTATTTCTTATTCTCCTGAGTAGTACCACTCAAATATTATCATATGTGCTCGAACTTAATCAGATTGGAGGGCTTTAGCACGACAAACCTTATTTAGCTCCTTAGAGAATGTCCTCATCCTACTATTGGGATATGGTAATCTAACTCCAGTCATCAGAATGTTCTACACAAACTGCTATCACCCAAGATGCGGGTATACAAGCACTTTACTCAAGCTCTTCACCATGGCAAGTCAAAGTGACATACAGCCTGTGCAAACTTCTGAATCTTCATTAGAATTCAGACGCAACAAAGTAACGAGTTCTTGTTTCTTCCAAAGTCAGACATAATCTTGCTTAGTTCGCCCTCTAGATTATCGTGTAGTAATGTGAAGGCTAATAGCTATGATACAAACAATCGTTGAGTAGTATTTTCTATCTAGGAAATTGAATTAAACTAAGGCTATAAAAAATAATAAGCAACTAATAAATCTAGCAATCGTCATAATTCCCCCTTCAAACTTTCAACACAATTATCTCCACAAGCATGTAGAAACAAAACAAACAAGTATTCAATATGAGAAAGTTAGGATATTGAAATGAACTCGGTAGTGATCCAATTAGGTTGTTCATTGATGTAAACCATCTTTTAATCTCTCAATAGATGATCAATTCACCCGAGATTAGTTAATTCCCTTAGCACCGACAAATTAACAGTAGATGCAATAGAGTCATTAAATTGATACATTATCAAACTCTAAAACACTCCTAAAGGCACTTGAATTATCGATCTACACGCTTCCTCCGCACAGGGATTAGATCGAGACGTGTATAAGGACATACTTATCAAGACACTCAAATCAGCGTATTGGCTGCAATTTTCGTGTCAAATATCGAAGGATTGGCTCTTACCTACATCAATTGAACGAAATCTAGCTCTAGCATGCCTTAATCTCAAGTAGAGAAGTAAACATTCAATTAATCAACCAAATCCTACACTACTTTGCTCCAATCAACATCTAATGGAAGTTTAAGAACACATACCTTTCAATTGTCTCAAAACAAAGTAAATACAAGATCTATCCATTACAAGAGAAAAGTAAGGTAATAATTCTCCCCCAATTGACTTGCTTGTGCTTGATCTACACTCTATCCCTCCAATCCTTCATCAATTTGGAGTAGATTTGCCTTTGGAAACCTTAGATTGATGTTGGAGATGGATGGGATGTGGAATTTAGGTGAGAAAATATCGAAATTTTGCCAAAAATTTTATTATTCTTTAAAATTTGTGATTTTCCCTCTTTTATACTCCCTCCGTCCCACCTCAATTGTCCCACTTTCCTTTTTTGTCCGTCCCACCTCAATTGTCCCATTACTTAAAAAGGCAACTTTTTCACACTCAACAATAAAATATTAATTCCACTCAACTTACTTTACAATCACACTCCTTGGTTCTTGTGCCCAAAGTGACCGGGACAATTCAGCCGGGACGGAGGGAGTAATAAGTTGACAGCACCAGAGATCGCCCCGTCTGAGATCGGATCTCCCGAGATGGTTTAAAACTAAATAACCGCCAAGTCTGCCCTTCCGGGATCGCCACATCTGGCTCTGGGATCGACCCATCTGGTTTGGGATTGGTCGATCTAGCTCTGACAAAGGCAAGTCTTCCCTTTTTATTGACTTACCCAAAACACGAATGAAAATCTAAATATAAGACTCGACGAAGGACACGAACAAGACACAAAATCAAATGACATTATTTTTTTCCTTCTCTTTTAATGGACACATAGAATTGGACTTAAAGGAAAAAAAAACCACGACCTGGATGTTGACACCAAAATGATACGATTCTCACCAGAAGGTTTAGATCGCAACCCAAAAACTCGAATGAAATTACTTAGACACAACGTGGAAGCAAGATTGATAACTTGATATGATGGGGGAAGATCCAACACCTTTGAAGTCGACCCTTAGAGAACCCGCAAGCAAGAACGAAAATGAACCCCTACGACCCAAAAAGAAACTCACCTCAACCATGATGGATATAATGAAGACGCCACAAACAGATGTGAAAGTCGGGTTGATAAGTCAATTTGGAATTTCTAGGTAATCCGTAAAAATTTATGATTTTTCAGAATTAGAGAAATAACTCACAAAATTATTATTGAACTGAAAACTGAATAACAACGAAAATCTGAAGTCTTATTTATAGGGAGAAAATCAAATCCTAACAAATCTAGAAAAATCTTGCTAAAAATCAAATCTAATAAATATCAAAGACATATCAAGACAATCAAATCTAATGAAATATGTGAATTATGGTGAGAATGATAAGTTGTGTGGAATCAAATGATCGTGTTAGTAACTAAGTATTTTAATACATAGGTGTTGGTGATTAGGGCAAGAAGCTATCAACTAGTAGAACCAAGTGAATCATCTATGCTTTATAACCAAGGTAGGCACTACTTTATGTAAAACTTGTATTTTTAACAAATTTTTCAAAACCAAAATGATCAAATGTTTATTTTGAAACACTGTGAAATGATTTGGTTTCTGTAAAATGATCAAATGTTTATTTTGAAACATTGTGAAATGATTTGGGTTCCTGTAAAAATTATGATTCATGATGTAGATATGTGAAATATTTGAGGTTAAGTTACCCCATGAAATTTGTGATAAGACAATTAGCATGGGGGGACACAGATCCATATCGATTTTGGTTGTAAGGTGATGGTTTCATTACCGGGTGTATGCCGATTGGCCACTCCCATCTTACCCCCATTGATTGATAAATTGATATTTAAAATTGATGGTAATTGTTGTTGGTACCACAACGGAGTTGGGTGAGATATGAATAATTATGAATGAGATACATATGGATATAGATATATATGGATAAAATAGATATGTATAGTTATGATCAGATATGCATATGAACATATTTGAGGAAAGATTTAAATGAGGTAATTATCAAATTACTTGGTAATCAAGAAGGAGAAAAATATGGATAAGAAAATATATGATAAGAAAATATTTGACTAGATATGGTATGACATAAATAATCAAGTCTTCCCTTTTTATTGACTTACCCAAAACACGAATGAAAATCTAAATATAAGACTCGACGAAGGACACGAACAAGACACAAAATCAAATGACATGATTTTTTTTTCTTCTCTTTTAATGGACACATGAAATAAAAACAAGACACAAAATTGGACTTAAAGGAAAAAAAAACACACGACCTTGATGTTGACACCAAAATGATACGATTCTTGCCAGAAGGTTTAGATCGCAACCCTGGAACTCGAATGAAATTACTCAGACGCAACGCGGAAGCAATATTGATAACTTGATATGATGGGGGAAGATCCAACACCTTTGAAGTCAATCCTTAGAAAACCTGACGCGCCTCTAGAAGTTCACCCTCTAAAGAGCGGTCAAAGAATAAATTGTCAACCCGGTTCCTTCTCCGTTTCGCCTA
>JAPKLW010001486.1:160114-191387 GCA_026898455.1 Plectranthus barbatus | reverse complement strand
TCACCCAAGATGTGAGTATACGAGCACGTTACTGAGGCTCTCCACCATGGTAAGTTAAAACAACAGTCAACCAGTGCATACTACTGAACCTTTCTTAGGGTTTAGACTTAATCAAGATAAAAGATCTTGTATTCTCTAAAGTTAGACAAATGAATACAACTCACTGTAGTCCAATCAATACGCAACCACATGTACCAGCATATCAAGTGACCAAGACAAATCACTTCTATTCGAATGTTGCAGCCTATAACGACGGACTTATCCTCAACGTTGTCTCGGTTGTGATAATTATATTTATATCTTGCCTGGTGATCCATACATTCTTCTGTGATCTACTACACGCAGAATGATCTCCCTTTCGACGAGATATGAGGATACCATTGTTCTCACATGTAAGTTTGTTTACAGATAGGAGATAAAGCTGAATGTATACACAATGTGATAAATGTTGTGCAATCCATGAACCTCCGGAAATTAGCAAGCTACACTCATAGATGATGAACCTTATTGAGCTCCTCAGGGAATGTCCACATCCTATTACTCAGATATGGTAATCTAACTCCACTCGTCAGAATGTTCTATATGAACTGCTGTCACACAAGATGCGGGTATACGAGCACGTTACTCAGGCTCTCCACCATGACAAGTCAAAGCAATAGTCAACCCGTGCATATTTCTGAACCTTCGTTAGGGTGTAGACTTAATCAAGATACAAGATTGCGTATTCTCTGAATTCAGACAGATGAATGCATCTCACTGTGGTCCAATCAATATGCAACCACACGTACCAGCATATCAAGTGACCAAGATAAATCACTTCTATCCAATTATGTTGCAGCCTACACCAACAGACATATCCTCAACGCTGTCTCAGTTGTGATAATAATATTTATATCTCGCTATGTCAAGCGATTCATACGGTCTTTTGTGGTCTACTACACACTGTATGATCTCCCTATCGACGAGATAAGAGGATATCATTGTTCTCACATGTAAGTTTGTTTACAGATAAAATATAAAGTTGAATATATACACACTGTAATAAATGCTTTCAGTATTTAAAATCCAACAACAACCATATAAATTAAGAATGAGTTATTCCCTGTTTGGGGTGCAGTGGTGAAAGCACTTTATCTGAAATAAGAGATAACGAGTTCGAGCTTCTAAGAGACACTTGGATGTGTGAGTTTAAATAAATATATTTCTATTCAGAATAATAATAAAATAAGAATGAATTTTCTACAAGATATACATTTTGTGAGATATTACGATACATTTCCATTGGAATAATTTGTATATAGAAAATTTCTATTCCGATCAGAATAAATGCAAGCCGATCAAACTAAAAAACATTTTAATCAAATTATTAGCCCAACTCATTCTAAACGGAATCAATGCACAGATCGCAGCCTGTTAGGAATGTGTGTGAGATTGTCTTGCATAAGTATTTGCCATAAAATAAATATAAATGTGATTACGAGCTAGTAATTAATTTAAGGAAATAAAACATATGAATATAGGAAATGAAACACGAAATTAACACAAGGTTTTGACGGAGGGGTTTAGAGTTTGGAGCACTGTTGGGCGATGAATTTCTTGATGTCGGCGATGAGGAGAGTGGATTCGGGGAGTTCGGGGAAGATGTAGAATGCGTGAATCATGTTGGGGTACTCCACCACATGCACTTCTTTCCCCGATTTTCTCAGCCATTCGTAATACCTCCTCTGCCAGTCCTTGAGAGAGTCGAACCCCGTCACCACCACCATCGTCGCCGGCAATTCTACTTTCGATATGTCCGCCGCCTTCGGCCCGCTCACATTGATGGCCGGGTGGTTGCGGTCCCCTCCTCCCATAAATGCGTTCCACATGAAATCGGTTCTCTTCGTCGTCACGATCACATCCACCCCCGCTAAATCTATTTCCGCCTCCGTACGTTCCTCTCCTCCGAAGAAGGGCTGTATGGCCACCACTCCCACCACCTACGTACAATCAAATCAATATCTGATTTCAATTGGGATGAAAAGATACAGTGGAATCCAATCGATCTATCTAGAAACCATGCATATTTTTGGGGAAAAAAACAAAATGAGCTTGCCTTGAGGTGAGCAAAGACTGACTGAGCAGCGCGAACAGCCACGTGGTGGGCCAGATTCCCACCGGCGCTATCCCCAGCCAGGAAGCAGCGCGACAAATCGGCGTTCACCGGCAGTATATGCTTCTGCTCGTCGAGGAACTTGAGAACGTCGTACCCGTCGTCGTACTGAGCCGGATAGCGGTGCTCCGGCGCCAGACGATAGTTCACCGACACCACCACGGCAGGGAGCTTGCGAGCGAAGCGCCGGCAAACCTGGTCGTAGGGCTTGAAATCGGGGGTGAGATAGACGAAGCCGCCGCCGTGGAAGAACACAATAACCGGGAGGCGCTGCTGGAGATCAGGATGGTAAATGCGGAACCAGAGGTGGCGAGAGGAGTCGACGGTTACGTCGGAGGATACGACGCCGTTGCGGGGCTCTGGGGTGACGCCCACCCTCATGCTCCCCAAGGACTCGGCCACACTGAAAAGGCGACGGTTGACGGTGCCGTCGGGGCGGGTGGAGGCGTCCGTGACGGCATTGAGGAAGAAGAGGCTGATGCGGGTCTTGAGCGGGAGGACGGGACGCGGAGGCATCGCCATGGCCATGGGCAGCAAGCAAAGCAATGGATTGAATTTAATTGAATTGAAATTAATTTATTAGTGACTACTAGTAAAAGAGCTAGCATTGTTATTAGCTATTCCATTGAATAAAATCATAAATAGAGAGCGTTCATTATTCGCACCTGTAAATTGAATTCAATTATGACTCGGCTTATCACCTACTCACTCACTCATCTTTCTAATTTCTTTCATTGTCATTATGGTACCGCAAATTCAACCTAACCTATGTGGCTATGTAGGAGAGAGACAAATTGCATACTTCTGGAGCGACATTTATCTGCCGCAAAAATGCGTGTAAATGAGGGTCGGTCTTGCATTCATTCATCCGCATTAACTAGTGGGCCCCCTACATACGACACTTTTCAAACATCTTCTGTTTACATTATAAAATAGTCAACAAATGAAGAAGCAGCAGCAGCAGCTTAGTTGAATTGAAAATCAGATGCGACTAATATTGGGCTTTTGGTCCAAGCCCAAAATTATAAGTACAAAATATCTTGTGGTCTGATTATCTATTCTGGAGTTTGTTTGGACGCTTAAATTTATCCAAATTCCAACCACCACCACAGCGCCAAGCTAACCATGATTGCCTTGCGATGGCCGCCGCCTGCTTATTCTTCATATCCACCTCCCTCAACCAGATTCTATCATAATTCTGCAACTGCTGTTATTGCATTTGCTGCGAATTGCAAGAGATTACGCACTTTTAGGCAGAAGGTGAAAGCTGCGTTGCAGCCTGCAACAACCCAGCAAGAAGAAGATGATGAGGAAGACTTCCAAGTGCTGACGGCCGTCCAAACCAGTTACAACCATATCATAATTGTGGACACCCCCCAATCAAGGCTTCTTCTTCTCGACTCCACTCGTACGTGTAGCTCATTCTGCCCTATGCTGATGATAATGAATTCGTATGTTTCATTCTTATTTCTCGTGTTGCAGATAATGTGCATAGCATGATTAACAAATCGAGTAAATGGAGTGGCTCCTATTGGGTACATGAGTTATCTGATGATGAAAAGTCCATGTTGATAAATCATTGGTATTGGTGAGACTTGTAATCCATCTGAGTTGTGCAGGATGAGTTTGCTGCATTGCCACCAGTGGTTGCTCCGGGTCCTATTGCAATATTTGGCTTGGTAATGTTTAATTTCTTTAAGGTGAATCTTTTGTTGTTTGTTTTGGCTTGGGAATGACTGATGAGCATAATCTTCAGGGTGGAGGAACAGCTGCGCATTTGATGCTCGACTTGTGGCCCTCATTGCAGCTGGAAGGCTGGGAGATTGATCAAATTGTAACATTCACATTTCCTTCTTTGACATTTCTTTCTTGGTCTTATAGTCATGTTCTTCCTATCAGTTAATAGAAAAATCAAGAGAGTATTTTGGACTCAGTGACCTGGAGAAGCACACCAAGGAAGGTGGAGTTCTTAATATTCACATTGGTGATGTTTTCTCTCCAGAGGCTGCTATCTCTGGAGGATATGCAGGTTGGTCACAGCAGATAATATTGCTTCCAATACATCAGATTTTCTTTGTTGTTTTGCTTGGCTGCACATAGTATTAGATGACTGGAAAGCGCAAATTAATGCTCACGTCTGATCATATGACGGTGTCTTATTATCTGTTATACAAACTGCAGGAATCATAGTTGATCTGTTTGCAGAGGGAAAGGTCTTGCCACAGTTAGAACAGGTACTACTTATTCAACAATAGATCTGCCACCACCATCTTCTTCTTTTTGAAGTGAGAAAAGACTATCAAATATGATTAAGAGTGGAGCCTCACTGCAGCTCATTTTATCTTTTTTTGAGCTTCTTAGAAGTCTATTTCTTCCTAGACTCATTTTCTTTTTAATGCTGATATTTTGGAGTGGACTTGAATTTGATCAGTTTAGGAGGTGGTCAAACAAGTTACTAAAAATTGTCTTTCATGTCAACATCGAGTTAAAATTTGAGAAGCTTATAGTATTATATAACACATTCAAACTTTCATCTTCTTCATCAGGCTGCTACTTGGTTAGAACTCTATGGTAAACTGATGCCTGGCGGCCGTTTCATGGTGAACTGTGGTGCTGGTGAATTGCCTGCTGAAAATGCAGTTTCTCAAGATAGCGGCTCATCTTGGAAACTGAATGCTACCATTAGGGCTCTTTGCGAAGCATTTCCTGGCCAGGTAGGCTTGATTTTTATTATAGGAATTGTGATCCGTAGGACTGTAGCACATAGGTATAGGGCATAGTCAAGTCTTGCTTCTAACATCAGTTTTTAGCAAAAGCAATAAATGACACATGAGCATGAACTTCACTTCCCATATATTTGATTAGTTAATTATTAATTGGTTTGATGTTTTATCAGGTGAACTGGAAGAAGATGCCCAAGAGTGCCGGAGAAAACTATCTAGCTTTAACAGGGTGTTTGCCAGATTTGAGTTCCTGGTCTGCTGCTCTCCCTAATGAATTGATCTTAAGTGTGAATGAGTGGAGGACTTGTAGCACTCTAGGTGATTGAAGGGACTCTTTCTCTATCACAAACTATTTTGCTGGTATGTATATTAGATTATCATTTTTCCCTTAACTTCTTACATGAGAAGCAGCTAGAGTCATTTGTTCAACTATCATTAATTTGAAGCAAAAGAAATATAATCAACACACAAAATCCACATTTAATACCATAAGATAAGATAATGTATAGTTCAAATCAAGCCTTTCGCTGAAGGACAAGGAGACCGACTTCACATATACACTCAAGTGCTTGCAAGAAACAATCACCAAGCACTGCTTTTATTCAAGCCATCAATCAAGGGCGATTCATCTATTGTCTACTCGCCCCTGGCTTTTATTCCAAGTCCACACATGCAAGTCTTTTTTCAACAACAGTAGTAATAATACCAGGATGGATGCCTTCAGCGGCGGAAGCTCCTCGCCTGGCGGGGCTCTTCCTCTTCTCCACGGAGTTTGACCAGGGTATAGATGCCTGCCCCCGCAACAGCTCCGAGGGTTGGCGCCAGCAGATATATCCATATCGATTTGTAATTGCCTGCCGCCACTGCTGGCCCCAGAGTTCGCACCGGATTCATAGAACCACCGCTCGAAGGCCTGTACCCACCCATGCATTACTAAATTAGTCACCGCAAATATATAATTTAGAAATACTATCATTGTATTTGTATCTCACTCACCCTGCCACAAGAATATTAAGCATAACAGTAGCTCCAACTGCTATTCCCGCCAATTCTCCAACCTGCACGCACATAATTTAATTCAAGAACCAGCTCCATTACCATCATTTAATTATATATACATATATATGTGAAGGGGGGAGCTAGTACTGACGGCGCGAGTGTCAGTGGCTACGGCGGTGACGACGAAGAGGAGATTAAAGGTGATGAGGAACTCGAGGGCGAAAGCCTGGCCGGTGTTGACGGATGGAACAGTGACTCCGCCGGACATGAAGGGGTGGAAGACGCCTTTGAGAGCGAAGGAGGCGCAGATGGAAGCGGAGACCTGGGCGGCGATGTAGGCGGGGACTTGAACCCACGGGAAGTGGCGGAGAGCGGCGAAGGCTATGGTGAGGGAGGGGTTCAGATGCGCTCCGGAGATGTGCCCCGTCGACAGGATGACTATCATCACCGCCAGCCCCGCGCACGCTGCGTTTCCGATCAGGCTCTCCACTCCATTGTACTTCTGATTCACTATTGGCCCCGCCGTTGCCGCAAATATCAGGATGAATGTTCCCACGAACTCTGCTCCCAGCTGCAGGATATGCCGGAGCATTAATTAAGTTGACAATTTTTTACACCAACACATTAATCTAATACAAATTCAACCCAGACATAAAACACAACACGATGTTAAATTATCGTTAAATTCTAAATACAAACATGAAATATTTTAAGAAAATTACGACAGGTAACACAATATAACATAAATTTTTTGTATTCTTAATAAATCAATACAATAATGATCCAACATACTTTCCCTATCTCGGGTTATTAGTCCCATACTCTCATTTAACCGGACACAGAAATTAATGTTTGTGAGTGTACTAAAATTAATATTTTATTGATGTGAGGAGATTTTTTTTTTCATTTTAGGGAATGAGACTAATTCTGCGGGATAAATAAAAATAAAAAATGAGACTAATTAAGCGGAAAAAAGAAATATATAATAACAATCCAATACACATAAATTGCCAAACCATACTCATTTTTTTTTAGTATTTTCCTGAACTCTATTGGAGAAGGCAAAAACTTGCGTTAGGCAGGCCTAAACGGTTTAGACGGATTTTATCCTACCCAAATGGGTTGACCCATCCAGATAGAGTTTATTAATCCCAATTAGGGTATATTATATGGGTTTGGGTTTGGGTTAATAGATAAAACCCGCCTAAATCATTTAGGCTGCCTAACCCAAGACCTTCCCATTGGAGAAATCTGGACCCAAACATCTAACCATGAGATGTAAGTATATGGAAATATAATGAATGGAATCCAGTTGTTATATTATATCTGTAAGACCTCCCCCAGCAATGACATTTGGGGGAGTGTCATAAATTAAATATTAATAAACTGAATAAATAAAAATGTTTAATGCAAGATAAATTAAAGAGTGTCATGACACCACTCCTGTCGGCCGATCCATGAGGGCTTCCAAAGTCATCCAATCACATGCTGCCACTTGGCAGCATGTGATTGGATACTCGTATTTTTTGGATAAAAACACAAAATAATTATAAAAAAAAAAAAAATTATACCAAAATTCATAATTTTTTTTCTCTATAAAATGAACTCAATATTGATACATTTTCATTCACAACTAAAACTTCTATTTTCTCTAGTATTTCTTCATTTTGATATCTTGTTATGGATCCAAATGATCCCAATTACTTCTTCTCTTCCCAAAATTATCCAAGCCAACAAGATTATCCATTCTCCCAAAACTATTCAAACTACCAAAATTCGCAACAATTTCCAAATGTTGATTATCAAAATTTTTCATATTCTCCTAATTTCAATAACCCTCATTCCTCTCAAGATATTGAATCTCTGAATACCAAAATGCCAAAAGGTTCAAAAACTAGTTGGTGTGTAAAAGAAGCTGTAGCCCTCATGTCTTCATGGATCTATGTTAGTGAGGATAACATACGTGGAAAAAATCAGAAGGGAAGCTTGTTATGGGGTCGTGTACATAAATTGTATCACGATCGTCAAGCAGAAAACCCAAATAATCTCAACGAAAGGAACGTTGAATCGATGAAAGGTCGTTGGAAACGACTTAGTGAAAACGTAAATCGGTGGGTGGGTGCTTACAAGGAGGCGTATGCTCGAAGGAGTGGAATGAGCGAGACTGACATTGAGAAAGAAGCTCAGACAATTTATGAAGAAGGTGGCACTAGAGGCAAGTTTCAGGATTTTGTTGTATTCAAGGAAGTTATGAGCAAACATCCAAAGTGGGATATAACATCACTTCGGTGTGAAAATGAAGAGGACAATAATATATATTGAAGTATAAATATGAAAATAAAATAAATTTTAGGTTGTGTGGATATCATTGTTGTGAGTGAAATTGAGTTGGGTTGTGGGTTGTGTAGGTGGATGAGAGAGAAATTATTATTTTATTGTTAGGTTAGGTTGTGGAGTGTCATTGGTAGGAGTAGTCTAAGAATCAATTATTTTATTCAAACAATTTAATGTTTTTAACTTTTATGCAATTATTACATGTTGGGTCAGTCAACCTGTTCTTCAATCAAAATCACTCTCGAAAGTGACAACTTATTTCTCCTCATGGCCAAATTCATTCGCCCGCAAGTCAATATCTGCTTTTATCTTTAGCCCCCTCAACTTTCATTTTCATTCATTTTGTTATTTCAATTTTCTTCCTTCACTTCAACTTATTTCCTTTTCCTATTCTATTTTTCCTTAAAACTTTGAAAATTAAAATAGTATTCACTTTAAATAACGAAAAAACTACATTTGAACAGACTAAGGGAGCGTTTGGTTTAAGTATCGGAATCACTATGGGTATAGGTATGAGTTTGAAAGTAGAGAGATTGGGTATGGATTTAACCATTTCAATAAAGATGTTTGGTTTATAAGATGGTTAGGGAATCATTTTAAATTTTGATATTTTATTTCTTAAGATATTTAGGAAAAAGAATTAAATAATAATAATTAATTTTGTAATAAAAAACCAATAAATAAAATAAAGTAATAAATAATATTACATTGAAATATTTTTCTTTATATTTATTTTATACAATATAAAACTAATACAAGAATAAAAATAGTATAAAATATTATCAAAACATTTAATTATAGAAAATATTTTATTATAACAATATTCAAATATATATTAATATTAAATTAATAAAATATAATTATAAAAATATTATTAATAATAATTTCTTTAATTTTAAACTAATATTTTTAAAATAACTAATATAATTATATTAATAAAACTATATTATTAAATAATATTTTATTTCATAATTTATATTTAATTAATAATATAATATTAATTATGTAATAAATGATTTTACTAATGTTATTATACTAATAATAAAAATAATAATATTAATAATGATAATAATATATAATTAAAATGATATTTCAATCATAATTAAGATTCTATTATTATTTTATTTTTAATTACTAATTTAATATTGTAATATTAATTAAGTAATAAATATTATTATAATGAAATATTTATCTTCTTATTTATCTTATATAATAATAATATTTTTATTAATATTATAATATTAATTATTATATTACTTGTAATGTTAAAATTTATAGGTTAAAAAAATAAAAAGTTTGGAAATAAATATAATAAATCAATTATTATTTCAATTAACTATTCAATAATTTTATATTTAAAAAATGTAATTAAAATATTTTATAAGTAATCAGAAATAAAAAATAAATAGGAATAATATAATAATATTTTTATAAATAAAAAACTAACATAAAACTTGATTTAAAAAATTAAATAAAAATAATTATAATACTATTATAAATATTAATATTAAAATAATATCAGTAATAAAATATCATAATAATATATAATTACGATAATTATAATTAATATAATACCTCATTACTAATTTAATAATTATATAAATTTTAATTAATATTATAATAATAAAAGAAATTAGAGGATATAAAAAATAATAAAGTTGATTAAATTTGGGAATGGAGATGATACCCACCATTTATGTTGGGTAGGGGTGGAAATAGGCTGGGATAGGCTGGGCTTTGATCCCGAAGGCCTGGGCCTGCTATAACTTGAAGAGGCCTGAGCCTGGCCTGTTATCTATAGTAGGCCTTTTTGTAGGCCTAAGCCTGACCTTTTTAATGAAATACGTCTGATTTTTAGCCTGTATAAAGCCTATGAGAGCCTACTTAAAATTTATAATGTATATTGTATTTTTAAGTTATAAATATATTATGTTATTTCAATAGCAAATACATTTAATAAATTAGATAAATATATTATTTAGTAACAAATGATTTATTTAACTTATTTTATTATTCATAAATCATAAATAAATTTTTAATTCTAGATAATAAATATATTTAATTGATTATATAATATACGATTATTTTCATAGGCCGGCCTGTTAGGCTTAGTAGGCTTATTTTCGAGCCTGAGCCCGGGCCTACTTAGCTAAATAGGCTTTTTAAATAGCCTAAGCCTGACCTATTTACGAAATTGACCTGGCCTGGCCTAGCCTGTGGTAGGCTAGGCCATAGGCCCCTGTCGGGTAGCCCGGCCTATTCCCACCCCTAATGTTGGGAATCACCATTCCCAATTATTTGGAAATCAAACTCATTCCTCCATACCCATACCCCTAAACCAAACAATGAATTTCGGAATCAAACTCATTCCTCTATACCCATACCCATGAACCAAACACCCCTAATTGTATTTTAGTCTCTTTTATACAAAGAGTTAACACTTTTAATTTGGAATTGTATTTTAGTCTCTTTTATACAAAGAGTTAACACTTTTAATTTGGTTAGTTGTTGGAATAGGGAACTATTTATATTTCAGAAAAACAAATATCTAAGCACGTTGTACTCTCACTTGGTATTTGAATATATTTGTGATTAGAGTTGTCAACTGGGCCGGGCCGACCCAGCCCAGCACGGCCCAGCACGACTGAGGCCCGGCCCAGGAACGGCCCACGAATCAAATGGGTTTGATGGGCCGGGCTTAGGTATATTCGATGGGCTCATATTGGGTCTTTTTTTAAGTCCAGGCCCGGCCCAGGCCCAGGACCATCTGAGCACAGGACCAGCCCGGCCCAGGACCAAGCCCGGACCAGCCCAGGTCTAGGACCGGCCCATGTCCAGCCCGGTTGAGGCCCATCTCATCTTTTAGTTAGTTTTTATTATTTTATACTAGTTATTTTAATTCTTTCTATTAATTTAGCTACTAAATAAATAATTTTAAGTATTCACAATTAAATCTAACCTAATTGAATTACGTTTCTTTAAAGAAAAATTGCAAATACTCCTCAAAAATTAATTTTAAAATGAATAAAAAATAAAAATAATAGTTTATTTTAAACCCATCTCCAGTCCACCTGAGGCTAGGGGTGTAAATGAGCCGAGCTACTCGTGAGCTACTCGGATATCGACTCGAAAAAAGCTCGTTCGAAATTCGATCGTTTAATAAACGAACCGAGCTCGAGCCTCGAACCGAGCTCGTTAACGTTAACGAACCGAGCTCGAGCTTGGATGTACTCGGTTCGCCAAGCTCGCGAACATGTTCGAGTTCGAGCTCGAACTCGAACATGTTCGCGAGCAGGCTCGTTCATAGGCTCGTTTAAGAGATCGCGAGTATGCTCGTTACTGAGCTCGTGAATAGGCTCGTTTATAAGCTCATTTTTATTAAATTATAATATTTATATATTTTTTATTTCTATATTTTTTATTGGTATATAATTATATTTCATATTTGTTTGATATTACTATATCTATATGTCTATAAATAATAATAATAATAATAATATTATTATTATTATGATTAAACATACAATACCATATAAAAAACTTAATTTATATAAAAAAATAAGATAAACATTAATTTAGGAATGAAAATTATTTATATGAGTTATAATTATTTAAAATATAGTTTTGTAGATATATGTATTTTAAAGTTTAACTTAATCAAATTAATTAATTTCATTTACAAATTGAAACAATCCATTCTATGACAAATTTATTTTATTTGTAAATCTAAGAAAAACTTAAACAAAAATATATTATAAATAATCTATATAATTTATAAGCAATGATTATTCGATATTATTGTTACTATATCTAAGTAATATTTTTAATATTCAGTTAATCATTTTTTCATTTAAAAAATATAAATCTTATTATAATTTAATTATTTAATTGAATGTTTCATGTTTGTGATACATGAGACAAATTATATAAGTTATAATAATTCGATATACTTTCTACTATATGTTTATATGAATGTCACATTATGCCTAATTTCTTAACAATTAAAAATATATAAATAAAGGATAAATAACATAAACTCAAAAACATATATATATGTATATAAGTTATGATTATTTGATATACTATCTATTATATCCAAGTCACATTCTTGAATATGAAGTTAATCATTTTATTTTATTATAAAAACACAAATTTTATTGCTTTGAGCGAATATTTTTTGTTTATGATGTACATATACATATATATCAATATAAACCATTATAAATGAAGTATATAAGTTATGATTAATCGATATACTTTCCGCTATATCTAAGTCCTTTTTAAATATTAAGGTAATATTTTATTTTTATGTTAAAAATAAAAAATTTTATAATCTTATTGCTCTAATTGAATGTTTCATGTTTGTAATGTATACATATATATCTATGTCAACTATTACAAAGGAATTATATAAGCTATGATTATTTAATATACTATCTACTATATCTAAGTTACATTTTTTAAATTTCAGTTACTCATTTTATTTATATTTTATAAATATAAATATTATTATGATTTAATGACTGTAAATCAAGTCAAATCTATTAATTATCTATAAAAACAACTTAAGAACTTCAATAATATATAAACAATTTATATGCGCAATGATTATTCGATATTATTGTTACTATATCTAAGTCACATTTTTAAATATTAAGTTAATATTATGTTTTATTTTTTAAATATAAATTTTAGTGAATATTTGGTGTTTGTAATGTATATATATATGTATATATCTATATTAATTATTATAAATAAACTATATTAGTTATAACTATTTTATATACTATCTACTTACTATATCTATTTAAATTATTATAAACTATGTATCTATATAAATATTAAGTTTTAATAATTTGGTCTTATAAAATGTTTAATTTATTTGGTGAAGTTTGATTGTTATGTGTTTAGAGATAATTGGTGAAGTTACGAAAATTTTAACTTGTTTGGAGCAAATTTATTGAGTTTATTGAAACTTTATTGTTGAATGATTTTATATTATTTGCACTTATTTAACATTTATGATGTAATATAATGTATGTATATTATAAGTTTTGTATTTTATTGGAAAAAAAAATTGGAGGTAAACGAGCTCGAACCGAGCTCGAACTCGAGCTCACGAGTTCGAACCGAGCTCGAATTCGAGCTCGCGAGCTTGATAAGTTCTCTAGCGAGTCGATCTCGAACCGAGCTCGAACTCGAGCTCGAGCTCAACAATTCAAATTTTAAACGAGCTCGAACCGAGCTCGAACTCCATATATTTCTCACAAACCGAGCTCGAGCAGCTCACTACTCGGCTCGGCTCGGTTCGTTTACACCCCTACCTGAAGCCCACTTCAAGCCCACCTGAGACCCAGCTCAGGCCCGGTTCAGGCCCAGCCCAAGCCCGGTCCAAGCCCACTTTATAGTGGTCCTGGGTTGTGCTGGGCCAAGAGAAATACAAATTGGCCCGGCCCGGCCCATCTCACTAGTGATCCCGGGCCGTGCCGGGCCACATAATTTATGGGCCTACACGGGCCCGGGCCGGGCCGGCCCACTTGACAACTATATTTGTGATCAATGGGTTTTACTATTTCCATATATTTTTTTAGAAGATTTGAGCTTCTAAAGTTGAAAAAAGAGAACTTGAACAAATAAAGTTAAAGTGGCAAATGGAAAGGCTCAGAACACCGCATATGATTTTTGTCATTCTTTTTCCAGGATCCACATAAAGACGAGGGACAAATAATCTTGCTATGTAGTATTTTTTAATGTTAGCTATGATTTACTACCCTAAAATCCTGAAAAGTATAATACTACCCACAAATAAGTATTTTACTTTTTTTAGTATGGAAATTGTAAAGAAAGAATAAAACCCGACATATTTTTATTTTATTTTATATATTTATTGATTGTAGATTCTTTTTTAGAATAAAAAATGGAGGAAAGAAGCCATTTGAGTTTGTCTTGGTGTGGAAAGAAATGCGCAAAAGCAAGCCTATATAAAGGCTTCACGGCCGTCTACATGTCTGCCCATCTCTAAATCTAATAGGTGTCGTCACTTGATAACACATACATTATTTACAACATTAACATACACGTATACATATAACATACAAAAATTAAAAAATTATTTATATTTATAGGTGACAGGCTTGTATCACATCACAATTTAATCAAATAATACAATAATGTTGATCCAACCAAAAAGCATCTTTCAACTATCTGATTTCAATTATTCTTGTACACATATACCTAGCTTGCAAGCAATCAATCATCATATAATATTTCTGAAATCAAATCACAGTGTTTATTTTTAATTTACCACTAAAATGGACGGTTCAAAATAGCTGACTATATACATGTTAACGTATATAAATTATAGTTGTTGGACAATAATTAAAATTGACTTTATATAAATATTATATTATCACATTAATAAGTGAATATATTAATAATATGTTAATAGTAGGCATTGGAGCTCTGAATAATGTAAATCATTGATTTCGGAACATTTTAACTGGTTGACGAGGGGTATTAATTCAATCGTTTTAGCTAACAATTCAGAAGGAGTAAAACATTGATTTGTTTCACCATTTATGTGTATTGTGCTAATGGAGCAGTGGTGTACTTGTATAATAAAAATCTGATGGAAAAAATAAATAAATAAAAGCGACCCCACACACAGGCACAGAACTATGAAAGCAATCGCACTAATTTCATCAACACATTAACTAACACTGAGAGAGAGAGAGAGAGAGAGAATTGCATACCTTGCGAGTGAGTGAGATATCAGGCATAGAGAAGTCGGTGAGGCAAGTGTGAGGGGCGCCCCAAGTGGGCGCGTCAATGGGCAAGCACTTGCACCGAGGCATTGACTTCCGATCGTACGACATTGAATCCACCCGCAGCGAAGGCATCAGCGGCGTCGGTGTTCCCGGAGTCGCCGGAGCAGACATCGGCGTTCCTGTCTCGTAGTCCCCCATTCTCGATCTCTCTCTTTTCCAAAAACAACACAAATACTTTTTTTTTTTCTTTTTCAAAATAATAGTGAAAGAAGGTGGAAATGGCTACAATTACATGCTGTGCAAGCTTTTATAAAGATGGCGCTACACGAGATGTGGAATTGTACCCAGATCGATCACCACTCCTACTCGCAGATAATCAATTAAGGTGCATTTCAGACTATGCCAAAACTCTTTTTTTTTTTTTTTAGATAGAGAAGAAAAAAGATATGAATCTATGGAGGTGCAGTTACATGCTGGGTAGATTTTTATAAATGTGCAGCTACGGAATACGGAGATCTAAACTTTCCAGCTCAACCCAAACCAACAAATACGAGATAGAATTCAGGAAAACTGATTTTTTTTTTTTTTGGATGATAAATCTGAAAAAAAAAAACTGATGAAGTAAAACGAAGGGCGAAAATTACATAGTGTGAAGGTTTTTATAAAATATCGATCAAGGAATGGAGAAACCGGGAGATGAATCCAGGACTAATCGACGAGCAGCAGCAACTTAAATCAAATCATAAAGCTAAAAATGAAGACGAAGACGAAGATGAACGAGAGAAGATCGGATACGTGCGAAATGAAGTGAGAGAGGAGTGGTTGGGGGTGTGCAATCAGCAAATTGTTTTGGGGAAAGAGCGAGGGGAAATGCAATTAATACTAAAGAAAGGGAGGGCGGTTCTCTCGAATATTGATTTAATTAATAAAAACAAAAACGTAAGTTGAATTAAAAAAACAAAAAGTCAATGAGCAGCAATGTTAGATGAATTATTAAACTCTGCTTTATGAATTATTACTTGTTATCTCAACTACACTAGTTTATTGATTATTCCCACCTCCCACCCCGTCATCACTTTTGTCCACGCCCCAACCTCCATTAATCATATTCATAATTATATTCGCCATAACTCCATCGTTACTTAACTTAACTCGACGCGGAGGATTGAGTTGAGAGTCAAAACTGTTTACTTTTTAAACAGCTATTGTGTATCAAAGTCAGCCTCATTTTATAAAGAATTCTCTCAATATGAAATGTAATTATATTAGTTTAAATTTATTTGGGGCCGGTAAAAAGTTAGATCTTATTTAAGTAAAAAAAAAAAAAAAAAACTTGAGGCTTGAGATTGTTTGGCGGAAGAGCTAGAGCAATATTCTGCAAATGTATGTGTACAAGTGCTATGCTATGCTGGAGCATAGTAGTATGTACGTCTAGTACATTTATTTGCATTTTTTCAACATCTATATATATAACATATAACAATTAGCTATATGTATATTTGGCTTCGGCCCCCACCAATCACAATAATTCATTAAACAAACACCATGATTTTACCACGCATCAACTTCTGAATATACTATAATTTAGCAATAGTATGCTATGCATGTAATAGTAATTGCTGACCAAAACCATTGCATTTTGCATGTCGGTTGTAGGATTCCTGCTAGTTGGGGATATTATTAATAATTAGCGAGGTGTTTTAATTATACCAAAATTTGAAATATATATACTCCCTCCGTCCCACCTCAATTGTCCCACTTTTCTTTTTCGTCCGTCCCACCTCAATTGTCCCATTACTTAAAAAGGCAACTTTTTCACACTCAACAATAAAATATTAATTCCACTCAACTTACTTTACACTCACACTCCTTGGTTATTGTGCCCGGTCAACCCGGGACAATTCAGCCGGGACGGAGGGAGTATTTGTTTTGATCTGTTGGAGATAGAGAAAACAGTTTTATTGATTTCAGGCTTCTAAAAGTATATATATTATTGATTTCAAAGTCTTTATTCGAAAATTTTATACATAGATTAATCATCACTATTGGAATATAGATCTCCAAACAAATTAATAAAAGATTGAAATAATTGTTCTAGCTAGGTTCTTTCAACTGCCATTGATATAGGATTTGATACTGAAATTTTCACTTATTTAGAAATGAGAACATACCCTTAGCTAGGTTACAATACTTTAACTTGTTTGTCTATTTTGCACATCTTCTGAGTATAATTAATTTCGTTATTATTATACAAAACGTACCAATCAAATACGTACTATACTTGTAATTCAAAAACAAACCATCCCTGTTGGTTATGATTGATTGATATTCTTTATCCTATTTAATTTCATTTGAAACTTAATAAATTGATCCACCTATAAGTTTTGCTTGCTTCAAAATATTAGTCGGTATATTAAATCGTGCGATCATATAATATAATATAATATAATATAGTATAGTTAGGATTGTTTAGTTTTGAGTGTGACAAGAGTAATATTCAACGGTGGAACCTTGATTAATTGCGGATGATCAAGTGACTAAATTGTTACCAAAAAATCATGCAGGCCATCAATTCAAAGTAGTGTGATGCCAATGCCATTGCTTTCTCAATTTCGTAGGCTTTTGTTCCTATCGTTAAAATAAAGCAGCATTGATTTTGTGCAGAGACAGCATTTTTTGAGAATTTGGACTTACTAGGCATGTGTCCAATAATGATATTAGGTTAGAGATATTTCAATCACTATATTAATTTTTACATACTATTTTCACTCATGCGTTGCACAAAATTATTAGATCTAAATATATATTGATAAACAAAATTTAGTGTATCAAGCTTGATTTTAGGTAATCAATGTATGCCACAACATAAATATAAATATTACACGTATAATAGTTGTGCGTTTAATAGATATGATTAATATTGGTACATGCTTTCAACCTGTTGTACCCATATTTTATATGGCAAAGTCTCAGATGAGACGGTCTCATCATTTTTATTGTGAGACGAATTTAATGAAATGATGTATTTCTTTATTGCAAATGATGTTTCACCATTTTTATTGTGATATGAGTTTAATGAAATGATGTATTTCTTTATTGCAAATGATGTATTTCTTTGTTGCAAATAATGTAATTCTTAAAAATGAAATGATGTATTTAACTTATTGAAATTATGTATTAAAATCCGTCTCACAATAAAAAAATAGTGAGACCGTCTCTCAGGAGACCAACTCATTTTATATTTTTTGACATATAAAAAATACTGATTTAAGTAAAAAAATAAAACCAAACTGACATATTTTATATATTTTTGCAAAAAATAAAAAACAATAAATAAAATAAAATAAAAGAACAATTAAACTAATATACCCACATTATAAAAGTTTGACAGTTTGTAATCTAGTGATTTTAATATAGAGGGTATGAAAATTAAAAACCAAACGTGTGATATTTCTACATACAATTATTCGATAATCACAATTGAGTTTTCTATGTTATTATAAATTAATAGTCGTGATTACTGAATTTATAGAAATGGATCAAATTACATATTAACTAAATCTTGATGAAAATTAAAATATTTTATTGATAATTAATGGAGAAAATGAACTACTTTGTCAATTAATATAGGATATAGAAATCGAAAACAAATTTTGATATATTTATTAGAGAAAATTGAATAATAATTAGTGTTAATTAGTAACTCTTCAATTAAATCATAATGTATTTTTAAAAAAATGAAATAAAAATTTATTTGCTCAAAAAATTGTTCCCACCTTTTTTTTTGTTAACTATTTCTTTGCTTTTGTATTATTATATATATTGGATGTGAATTCATTGCTAAAGAATCATATTGTATTAAATATGAATGAATTCATACTTTTCATCAAAGATCCAATTTAGGACATAATCACAGTTTAATTTCTTATATTGTTAAATTAAGTTATTAGACGAGCTGAATATAAACATTTTATTTTTCTATTAAATTATGGCGCGAGCCAATTTCATTGAACTCGCTTTCCAAGCATGAGTCCAATTCAATTATGCTAAAGAAATAACTGTTAATGTTTAAAAATGCCCTTTTTTATAAAACATGTAATGAAAATACCCCTTTTTATAAACATATCCAAGAAATGCCCCAAAGTACAATATCTGACATGTTTTTGTGTTTAAAAATGCAATCAAGACAATCATTTGGTGATGATTTGCATTTAATTAGGATAAATTATTTTTTAAAACTTGATTGTGTTTAAAAATAGAAAAAAAAAAAAAAAAATTGGATCCCACCGGTTTTTGGCGGTGATGACCGGTCGGCACCGGTGATGACCGGTTCAGACCGGCGGTGCCGACCCAAATTGCATTTTTCTTATTTATTTATTTTTTTTTTTTAAAAGGCGGTGATGACCGGTTTTTTATGATGCCTACCGGTCCATTTGCGGTGATGACCGGTTTGAACCGGTCTGCATCCCACACACCTTTTTTTTTTTTTAATGCGGTGATGACCGATTTTTTCACGATGCCTACCGGTCCATTAGCGGTGATGACCGGTTTGAACCGGTCTGCATCCCACATCCTTTTTTTTTTTTTTTTTTAATTGCAATTTTTTTGTTTTATTGTATGAATAATGTAATTTTCAACAATAATTTAGGGCATTTTCATTTGATAAAGTTGTGTTGGATGAGTTGTTACTATAAATGTACAGTATTGGCAGGCTTGCTGATAGCCTTTTTTTGGACTAAATCAATGAACAATGAATTCAGTTGTTGAAAAATACAGTGAAATGCTCGTGAATACTGAATTCATTTGTTGAAAAATACAGTGAAATTGAAATTAATCGTACGCAGAATTGATGTTACCTCACTGCAGTACACTGCACTAATCAATTCAATAATTTTACTTTTGCAGACTTTGAAATCATTCATTGAATATAGACCTAACTCTTTACTTTATATACTCTCATTCAGAAGAAAATTTTCATTCACCGCAGAAACCAAAAAAATTCTATCATCATTCTGTCATTCACCTTTTCTCTGTACCCCTTTCGAACCCATTTTCAAGCAATTCAAATGTAGAATTGGTGCAACATGTTTTTGCACTATAATGGCCATTTTGATCATTCGTGGCACTATATTGGTGGCCAAGAAAGATTGATTTACCTATCAATGGCTAATAGATCAATAGCTGCATTGAGAAGCACGATTCTTGATGCAGAAGGTATTGGAGGTGAGTATAATATCTATTATACATCTCAAACTCAAAGTGGAAGAAATGGAGCATCATTGCTGACAGAGAATGCGGAGCTGCAACGACTCCTCAATTTTTACTCGGAGCCTGATATTTACATTATTATGAATCCCACAATCAACACTGGTGCTGGTACTTCTCAGCGGGAGCCATCCCCCTACATTCCGTTCGTATCCTCAGTCAGTCCTCCACCATATGCTCGATACAGTCCAACTGAATCAGAACTTCAGAGATTTACATCTTCTATGCATTTTGATATTGGTTCTGAAGGTGGTAGTCGGGGTTCACATATTCCTGACTTGAATGATGAGCTCCCTGAAGATCATAATGATGACGAGGAGGCCCACTTCATTCCTGAATACCACACAGGAACTGATGGTGGTGTGTTGGAAGAAGAAGCAGACGAAGAGGCTGATCTAGATTCATCCGGATCTGATTCTGATAATGAAGGTGAAAATTTCTTGATGGATTGCACAGTTGCAGAATTTTCTGCATGGATCAGATCAGCGGGAGGTATGAGTGCTTTTATTTCAAATCTTATGCCCACTAACCCCCTATTAGAAGGTTGTCCAGTTCAAGGTGATATGAATAATTGGATAGTTCCAATTATGCCAGTGGATACGACCGAGGCACCTGTTGTGAGAGATGTGGCATCCATACTTGATCAGGAATTGAGTTTGGGTGCCATGTTTTGGAAGAAAGATGACTTGCTAATTGCTGTTGGTTTGTGGCATATGGAGCATCGTCAGGAGTTTAAAGTGAAAAAGTCTGATAGCATCCGACTTGATTACATTTGCAAACGAAGTGAGAATTGTTCGTTTCACATACGTGCGAGGTGCTGGGATGGTTGCTGGATTATCCGTCACTTTCAACCAAATCATAATTGTATGTTGAATCTTGCGGGAATTGGATCCAGAAATATCCGTTCAAAAGTAGTGGCTGCCTATTTTGCTCGAAAGATGCGTCGCCAGGGTCAAATCATCAAACCAAGAGCAATAATGGCCGAACTTCAACGAACTTTTGGGATTCGGGCGAGCTATGCTGTTGCATTGCGATCCAGAAATGCAGCCATTTCCCTGATGTATGGCAGCATTGCGGATTCTTATAAGCTCTTGCCTAGATATCTCGAGGTGCTTCGGCAGTACAATCCAGGCACGATGACAGATCTGGATATTGAGAATGATGGAACATTCCGACATTGCTTTGTTGCACTCGGTGTGTCCAGGTTAGCTTTCAACAATAATTTGTTAAGACAAGTCATTGTCATTGATGCCACGCACTTGAAGGGCAGAAGCAAAGGCATCTTATTGGTTGCTGTTACGAAAGATGGAAATGAAAATGTTTTTCCATTGGCACTTGGTGTTGGGCCAATCGAAAATGATGAGACTTGGACCTGGTTTCTCTCTAGATTGAGGATGTGCTTTGCAGTCAGCGAACACCAAAAAATATCAATATAAACGATATTGAAAATTAGATAATTAGAATTACGAAAATACTTACGAAGAATTGAGGTCGCAGAATCCGAACCCTTTGTTGAAGCTGATAGAAACTCCTCTGCAGTGACTGGACGTAGCAATCGATGACCTCCATAGATAACGGCTGTGCAATATTCTCTATAAAAGAGAAATAAGATTGTGGCCACACTGTATTGTCGTTAAAGGATTTCCTACTAATTCCTTCACCCATGCGTCTCCACTCATCATAGTTGTCCTCTAACACGCAACTGATTCCCATCGGCCGTCCATCATCGCCCTGAAATGAAAAGAACATTACACATCATATACTTAAATTAAAGAAATGTTAATATGTTACATCAAATACCTGCAGTTCAATATCGCGTGCAAGCAAATAAATCGTTTGGCTTGAAGAAGGTTGATCCAAATCAGGTATGTGCTGGCGAGACATGCGCTCTGTGCTGCGTCTCCTCTCAGTAGAACGACGACCGGCACTCCATCTCCTCTCATCAGTCCGACGATCTGTGCCAATATGAAACTGCTCTGGGACAACTAAATCAGTATCTCTACGAACCTCTCTGTCTACTGATGTGCTAGGTCTAGTAGAGTGGTGGGAAGTACTTGGCCTAGTAGAGTGGTGGGAAGTACTTGGCCTAGTAGAGTGGTGGGAAGTACTGGGCCTCTGCTCGGGACTGTCCATCTGTATCCCTCGCCCAACTGACCTTTCTCTAGCATCAGTACGGTTACCACATCGCGCTGAGTTGATCAAATCTGTGACTACTCGGGTAACATGAGGAATAACTCTATCTGTCAATGCATTGTTCACTGCAACGTCAACCGCCCTATGCACCGCAGCATCAACTGCCTCAGTAACTATATTCCGAAGCCTATCCATAAAGGAACGAGATGGCCGGAATCTCCTAGACTCACTTGACTCTCCACTAGATGAAGTCCTATCCCTCCTCGAACGAGTGCGCCTATGTGATGCTCTCGAGCTCTGCCCTTGAGAATGAGATTGTGCCCCAAAACCTCCCTGATCACCACCCTGATCACCGTGATCACCTCCCTCATCACCCCCATCACCACCCTCATCACCACCCTGATCACCACCCTCATCACCACCCTGATCACGACCCTCATCACCACCCTGATCATGACCCTCATCACCACCCCTTTGTCCTCCAGACCCTTGTCCTATAGAAATGCTCTGTGATCGACGATCACCTCTCTGTCCAACAGGACGTACTGGATTTTCTGGTCGTCGGAAGTTAACACTTAGGGACTCCTCCGACTGAGAAGAAGTGTAGTAGAAAAGCTCTTGTTCATACGAAAATGGGATTAGGTTGGCGAAAACTTGAATCTACAATAAAATAAAAGACAATTACAAAATTTGTTAGTTTACAAATAAGTAATTTAGATGAATGCAATACCTGTGCACGAGCAAACCAGCCTTGCCAATCAATCGTAGCTGGCCTTGTAAACTTCCACTTCATAAATCGGGGAATTAGAGCAGGATTCTCTAAAATGGCACAACTACCACCCAAGTCCGGAATGGCCTCATAGGCCCAAACCTACAATAGATTTGTTTGAATTATAACTCATCAACTTTACATATTTACTAAATACATAAAAAAATAAATTATACCTGCAAAATCCAAATAGGACCGCCCAAATGAAGAGTCCCTTTTGCTTCTACCCTCGTGTGAGCCTGCTCTAAATAGTATGATAAAGACTTAAACGCATATGCTCCCCACGGAAATTGGTTCCAGCTAGTCCAATTATCTACCAAAACAAAGACCTAACTCTCGATCTTACGTTTTTCAGAAAACCCTAACACAAAGCTCCACATGGCTAATATGTTGGCCACTCTCAAATACAATTCATGATTATTCTGGTGAACTAAACCAGCCTTAAATTTGTTTAATAACTGCTTAGCTGTGATAGATTGACCATCACAGAACAACCTATACACCGACGAATCAGAAGGATCATGATCAGCACATGGATCAAAATGAGTGGGTCCAAATGTCAAATCGGTCACTAGTGCAAACTCACCCACCCCTAAAGAAATAGTCTGCCCACCAATATGAAACCATAAAGCTTTTGGGTCGGGACTTGTAATTTGGTAACTTAACAGTTGCAGTAATGGCTGCGAGGCACTAGGTCCATTTTTTTTTCCACATTAACAAATTTCCAAATGGGCCATTCATAAAACTAGTAACCAAATTATCACCCCCTATTGAATGCAACGTGTCACTAATAGTCTCTATTGTCGTAACCTTAGTGCATAAATTAATCTTACAAGTAACATTACGTAAAGCGGGTCTAATAAATTCAACCTGCACAAATTCATTACAAAATAATCAAAAATCAACCTAATGTTCAATTCCAAAACAACATATCCTCAATCTTAATTTCCAAAGCAACATACACAATTGTACTACCATAAATAGCAACAATCATACTCATTTTCACTTCCAAATCAACATACAAATGGAGAGAGAAACAAATTTCATGCAAAATTTTTGAATTTAAGGGCAAAATTTCAACAAAATTTAACATAAAGATTAAGAATAAACAATCAAATAAAGGTAGAAATGGAGAAAAACAAACTGACCTCATCCATTTCTTCAAAAAAACCGATGCCGACTTCGAAAATTGGTGGAGGTTGCCGACTAAGATTGGGGGAAAAATGGTGAAGAATGGGAAAGAATGGGGAAGATGGGGATGGTTCGTGAGTGAAAATGAAAGGGGAGGAACTCAAATATATGTGCCAATAATACAAGTGAGTAAAAAAAAAAAAAAATTAATAAACCGGTCGGCACCGTCCGGACCGGCGGTCGGCACCGTGCCTGACACGGTCGGCACCGTGACGGTGCCGACTCCAACCCTTTTTGTTTTTTTTTCCCGGTCGGCACCATACACTTTATATATTCTCTCATTTTTTTTTAATTTTTTTGGAGTAGGGATGGGATAAGACAACATATTTGTGTTTTCAAAAAAAATTTGGTTTGAATTTTACAACTTTTTCATAAAAGTTTTCAACAAGATTCGAAAATATGTCAGAAAAATGTCCTTTGGGGTATTTTTTGGATGATTTCATAAGATGGGGCATTTCTTAGATGTAAGATAAGAAAATGGGGTATTTCAGATTTTTTCTCAATAAATAATATGTGGCTAAACCATAATATTCCCATTAGTCATTATTTCTGATAATGACGATGAGATTGACAAACTAATAATTACTTTTGTTAAATTAGATCGACCATTGATTTGTCACAAACAGTAAACTTATTGCATAATTGTGCTAATTGAATTTTTTTTAAAGGCTAATTAAATATTTGTTGCATAGCAAAGGTGAGGGCAACAAATATAATCTAATAAAAAGGTTATATAGAGAGAGGGGATCCGGTGAGAAAAATTCCCGGTGAAAAAAGTGAGAAAGTTGCTTGATTTGTTTACCACGTTGCTTGATTGCATATTGTTGGTCCCGAAATCAGAGTATAAATATATGCAGCGGAAGTTTTAAACAATCTTGCACTTGTTTGAAAACGGACTTAGACTCAGTTTCAATTTTGGTAAAACTCAGTTTTAAGCTCAGAGATGGTTTAAGTTTCAGTTTGAGTATACGCTTCAATGTTTAGCCAAGTATTGAAGGTTTCAAATAAGCACGTAAGCTTAAAGTGCAGAAACTTAAATAAGCAGTAAATAACGCATGATACTATAATAGTTCGGAATCAAAGTCCTACGTCCACTCTTCCGAACTTAATCGGAAAATCCACTAAGTCACATAATACAAGTTTTCTCACGATCTATGCTAACCCGTTGGAAACCTCCATCTTTCGGTCTGTTAGGTCACTCGCCCATAAACTCCTTGTCGTATGTTCCTTCTTCAGAAATGAAGTGAGGGTGCACCCTGCAGCCTTCAATCTGGATGGTTGGATGTTTTCTGTTCTTCCCAGAACTTCGGTTGGTTGGCAATGCTCGTGAGAATCAGTATTCCGGAGTAGAATACTGACTGTTGTGATTATTACTTGAAAAAGTAATAATCACCAAGTGTCAAGTTAGGCTTAAAAGCTTCAGCCTCGTGCACTTAGACAGATGCACGAAAAGATTAGCTTGAATCGAAAGACTTAAGCCTCGTGTTCAGATAACACGAAGAATCAATGAGCTTTTAAAAGCTTTTTGACTTTTCAAATCGAGAAAAGTTTTAGCTTAGTTTTGTGCGAGAGTCAGGTGCCTTTTTCCTGTCGAAGTGTAGAGCTACTTATAGGTGGATTGGACGAAAATTTGAATTATGCCCATTTAGACTCAACGATCCAGTCGTTAGAGACAAAGATTGGGTCGTCCAATCATAGCCCATTCTTCTGGTCTAGTCTGCTCTGCTTGGCAGTGTAATTTCTACCTACTTTTGTTAGACTAAATTTCAGTCCGAGGAATCTAAGTCCAAGTTTCCTCGTACTGACGTTTTGATTGGCACTTTAAGGAATCTTGAGTTTGACTTCGAACTCTACTTGGATTCCTTTAGTCCCTTTGTTTTTCACGTGCTCTTGAATTCTGAAATTGAAAACTGACATTCTACAAGGTCAAATTAAGTTTTTGCTCTTTTGTGTAAACTCAGTTTCCAGAAACTGAGTTTCAAGTAGGGCTGGCAATTTCTGACACGACACGATAACACGACACGAACACGCACGATAAAAGCGAGCACGAACACGCCACGAACCTGTTAAGCTCAAACACGAACACGACACGAACCCGTTAAGCTCAAACACGATAATGACACGACACGAAAACGACCCGACACGATAAAAATTAACCTTACTAAAATTGTCAGTTTTACACTTGGGACAAAAAATTTAATACGACACGATAACACAACACGAACACGCACGATAACGATGAGCACGAACACGACACGAATCTGTTAAGCTCAAACACAAACCCAACACGAACCCGTTAAGCTCAAACACGATAATGACACGACACGATAAGACACGACACGATAACGACCCAACACGCACGAATTGCCAGCCCTAGTTTCAAGATATTTCAAATTTCTTCAAATCTTCAATCTTAAGTTTTGAAACTTGATCTCTGGGCTTCTCAAGCTTTAGCATTTCTGATTTCTTCCTTATAGATTAAATTTATATCTTCTCGATCTTCAGCTTTAGCTTTTAGTTTTTTACAACTCAAGTTTTATCCTATACAATGATTACATGAAGGACTATACTAGAAATCCAGAAGCTAAGTTTTGACACATCAAAACATAAAATGAGAAAGTAATCTAATGAATATGATTAATTCTTTTTTCTGATAAGGAAATTTTTTTCAAACTTGATTTCACCTCTATATATAAATAACACCAAGAGAGCTAGATGAAAGAAAATCCATAAATTCTTTCCCAGTTACATTTTTACAAGTAGCGTTAGTTTTTTTTATTTTTTTATTTTTTATTATAGGATAATGGAAAGAGGATTAACTCCAAAATCTTTAATTAGAGAATTTCTATATACAAAACGTCTTTTTTACTAAGATGTCTCCTAAAAATAATATTAATGAGATTTTCTTACAATCACCTTCATGTAACACTATAATACATATCATACTACATAAATTTAACACACGAATAGCACATTATTTTCGCGTAAACAATTTAAACCATACCAACGTAACATTTTATAAAATAAAATAATTAATCACATATAAATCAATATATGACCCAATTTTATGCATCTACTCGATAAATTCTATAAGCACAATTTAAATCAACACTTTGTATTTGATATGCTTGTGATTAAAAAACTTAGCTACGAAAAATGCTCTATTATTGATTCTAATGATGGATTAGAAACAGAAATATAATAATCTATAGTGTTTAATTATTAAAAAGAATTATAGAGCCCAAAGAATAAATGGCGATGAGTGCGTTTTAGAAACATTCATAATTGCCTGTGTTCCCCATTAACCTTTAATATACTAATAATTAATAATATTATATTCAACTTTAGTGGTTTTAATCAACCAAAAGTGCAAATTAATTATATAAGGGAATCTCTTTGATTTTGCTTAACTTTTGTAGTTATAAAAGGTGGAATCTCTCTTGGGACTACACTAGAATATAATAATTAATAAATATTAATTACTTCGATGGGTTTAAATGTCTTTTTTTTTTTTTTGGGTTTAAATGTCTGTTGGACATGTTGAAAGTGTATTAAATGTTTGCTTTAAAAAAAATTGTATTAAATGAATGCAGAAAAATAGCAAGTATCAATTGTTATAATGATTCATCCAAATATTCTTATAATTAATTAAAAATATATATGTAAAAAGGTTTGTAGCACAACTTTAATCATTAAGATTCACATTTTTTTTTGTTTAGTAGCTGGCTAGCTAGGCTGATTAATTGAAGGTGAATGGATGCTTCCCGGAAGGAATGTAGATAGTTTGTTTTTATTCCTGAAAATACAACATATAATAAATTGAGTTGTTCGAATCTCAATTTAATGAAGGGTGATTCTAAACACAGCCGCATTTTTACTCTTCATAGCCCCTAAAAAAATTAAGATATAAAATTTCAATTCTACCCTCATAGATTTATTTTAAAATCTTAATTAAAAAACTTAGATATTCAAATATTTAAACCTAAATTGAGGTTGCCTATTATTCAAAGTTCAAAATCATTAATTCAAAGACGGTTAGAAGAAAGCCCCGCCACCAAAATCATCCTAAAGCAATTCTTACTGTTCATTTAAATAAAACTAGTTTCTGTATATATTAGTTTTAGCGATCAAGTTTGTATAACTAGCACACGTCCCCAAAACGTAAAAAAACATGCCCTACTCATGAGTCAAGTGCACTAACTAGGTGAAGCTGAGAACAAAGAATAAACTACAAATTGGAAAAAGAAGAAATAAGATATAGGAATGAAAATGTCATCTTGTATATGGTAATTGTACACAGTTAAGCTAAGTCCAAGTTTTAAAACTACCAGGGAAGAAATTTATAGTCGTTGCCGATCAAGAGCTTTCTTCAACATTTGATATATAACATTAAAAAAAAAGGAGCATTCTTCAACAGAGCGTCCCTCCCAGAGAGCGTCCCTCCCCAGAAACGGACTACTGGCGGAAACCATCTGAGATGAAGTATCAATCTCCCCTCCCTTCCTTTTGTCGGCACTAGCTGTTTTCTTCTCCCTCAAACAAAACACTATCTCGAGTCTCACAGGGAATCCTACTGCTCTTGGCAGTCTAAGAATATAATTTATTTTAAGATTTTTAAGTTAAAATCATAAGGATAAAATTGGAATATAATATTTTAATTTTTTATATGGGCTGTAGAGAGAAATAACGTGGCTGCATTTAGAATTACCCTTTAATGAAATATTGTATTTAAAACTTCTTCCGTTTCAATTATTTGCTCTGGATTATTATTTAGGATGTTTCAATTATATGGTCCAATTTTTATATTTGATATTATTTTTCTCTGGTTATTTACAATTACACCCCTGAATAACTTTGAAAAATAATAATATTAAATGTAATATTATGAAAATGAGAGGTTACTTAAAACTTTAAATAAATATAATGTTAGAAGTTTGTTTAAATATTAAATAATTTTCGATAAACGTGCAAGATCAGACTAGACCATATAATCGGAAGTGAGGGAGTAAAATATTTTAGAATCAAAAGATTTCTTCAAATTAGATAAAGTTTTTTATCTTCATTATTAATTGATAATAATAAAGCTCAAGACTCAATTAGATAATAAACAAGTGAATGATAGATAAATTTAAGGAAAGTAGTACTCCGAATCCGATCATATCGGTTCGATAATGTAGTGAAAATACCTTATTTTTGACTAAGGGTTCAAGCTTTCAATTTTTGGGAAGAGCGCTTAAAGAAAGTAGCCCAAGGAGGCTATGATGCCTCCTTCATATGCAAGGCAAAGGTTAATGTTGTAGGATCACGAAATATTCCTTGTAATATTTATTGTTATAAAGAATTAATCCAAGTTAAATACATGTATTTCCACATGTCACAGAGCTTCTGCCTTTAATTGTTCCAAGTTAAACGGAAGCAACAAGGAATTAGCACATAATCACATGCCATTACCAAAGAATACCTTGCACACACTCTGACACACACATACATACACATATCAATATACAATATGCATATGAGACTAGATCATATAAGAAAAAATCAATCTGTAAGAAAAAAGAATGAATCTTATCAATTAGATCTAAATAAATCAATGGTTGATATACAATCAAGCAACAAGTAAAACACAATAACACAATATTAATATGTTGTGTGATTGTGTTTTAGTTGTTGCTTAGATTGTATATCAACTAATGATTTATTTAAATCTAATTGATAAGATTCATTCTATCTTCTTACAGGGTTTTTTGTCACTGTGATATCATGCTTATTATATACTCCCTCCGTTCCGATTATATAGTCCAGGTTACTATTTTAGGGTGTTTTAATTATATAGTCCAGTTTCTATATTTGGTATTGTTTTTATATGGTCATTTACCATTATATCCCTGAATAATCTTGGAAAATGAGAATATTAAATGTAATATTATGAAAAAGAGAGGTTAATTAATGCTTTAAATAAGGGTAATATTGGAAGTTTGTTTAAATATTAAATAATTTTTGACAAACGTGCAAGATCAAAGTGGATTATATAATCGGAACGGAGGGAGTATAATATATATGTTATATATATAATAGTTAAAATTATAAGTCTGACAAAATGTGATGATGGAAGAATTCTATTGTGCTTTTCTTCAAACAGGAAAGTTCTCAAGATATTAAAAGCAATGTAATAATATGAGGGCAGAAATTAAAGTGAAATTTGATGATTAAGATTTGAGAAGTTAAACAAGTGGATGTGGAATGAGTGGAAGAAGAGGCGGTGGTGAAAATCACCTTTATTTCCCCATTTCAAACAACAAACAGTATAATTGATGAACAAATATACCCTGATTGCGATGGAGTTAAAAGGAAAAAGGCAGATGTATCATGCACTGCACTGCACCACTATCTTCTATGCATATTCATAATTAGCTACAATTAATTTGCTTCATCATGCGCCCATTTAATTATGGTTAAACTTTAATTCTCACCCCCACATAAATGTTTTTTATGACTTACTTAGTGTTTGCTTGGACTTATTTTATCCTTGTTTTTTTCGCCTTTGGACCCTCGGTAGGTGTGCTGGTCTAGATAGGGCATTCGATGAAGGTTTGAGGTAATTTGAAATGAAGATTTTTGAAGGATTTGCCATTACTCGTGTTGAGACTGAGATTTCGACATTAATATAATATTAACCTGCATAGATTTATTTTTGGGTATTTTTCAAAATGTCTCATATTAATGGAGTTTATTGTGGACTCTTATACAATGAATTTTTCCTTTCATTCTCTGATGTGAGACAACTTAAGTTTGTTATCCAACAACTCGAAAGATAAATTATTGAGGTTCAATTTATTTGAGAAAATAGAGTCCATGGATTTGAAGAAAGTGAAAATGAAACAAGGTTACTAATAAGTGCGCTATTTCGTTCACTTATCTATGGATTTTTAGGGTGTTT
>JAPKLW010001486.1:124694-140114 GCA_026898455.1 Plectranthus barbatus | reverse complement strand
TATAAAAAATCATTATAAAAAAAATTAGTGATCAGTTACAGATCTATAAAAAGGTAAATAAGGATTTTTTTTTTTGGGAAAATAGGAAAATATATCTCAATCTTTAATAGATTAGGGAATTTTATCCCACTCTTTTGTTGTCAGGGAATTATATCCCACACTTTAATTCTGTTAGGGAATTTTGTCCCTTAGCGTTGACTAAGCCGTTAAGTGCCACGTGGCATTGATGTGGCACTGACTTGCTGCCATATATTTGCCACGTGGCATTTTTAAATTTTAAAGTATTAATTAATTTAATTTTTAAATAATATTTTTTATTTTATAATTAACGTATTTTTTATTTATATATTTTATTTTTAAATATTTTTAGCTGATTTTTAATAATATTTTAATATATATGTGTATGTAAACAATAATTATTTTTTTAAAAAATAAAAATATTATTAAAAATACAAACGTATAAAAATAAAAACACATTAAATATTACATTATAATATATTAAAAAATAAAGTAAAATAATCATTCAATGCTATAATTAATTTTGTTTAGTTTTATCATCAATAATTTTCTCTACGGCCAACACTTACTTAAAAAATATTTATTAGTTCTTTAAATACTTTCATTGATATTAGTTTTCAGTTTTTAATGAGAATTTGGTTTTTTAATACATTATAATTAATGCTTATTTTTTTATTTTTCAATAATATTTTTATATTTAATTAAAGTATTATTATTATTACAATATTATATAAAACGAAATATATATATTAATTATGAAATTAGTTTTTTTTTTGCAAAAAATAAATTAATATTTTAAAAAAAAATAAAAATATCACGTGGCAAATATGTGGCAGTGAGTCAGCGCTACATCAATGCCACGTGGCACTTAAAGGCATAGTCAGCTACATGGGACAAAATTTCCTAATATGTTAAAGATTGGGATATATTTTCCTATTTTCCCATTTTTTTTTCCTTTGACCAAGCCTTTATTTCACTGGATCTATAATTTTACTAAGTCATTGATCAAATTAGCCACCATATCACTTCGATTTTTAGGATTTGGTCAACTGGGTTGCAACGATCAATTCTGGATTCAGCTTTAATCTGATCCAAATAATCTTGGGCACAAGATAAATTCTCAATTAAGAACTTGAAAGATTCTTTAAATTTAGATCCAGAACCTAATATTGAAGTCATGAATTAAGAAATTTTTAGAACTTTCAAGTCAATTTATCTTTCGAGCCCTAATTAATAATTAAACTATCTTCTAAATGCTAATTTGAGAATTCTCTCATCTCTATTTTCACACACTCCACTTAATTCGTGGAATTCATGTGAATGTGAGGGTTGTTTCATTGATTGAAATGAATGGCAATAATGCATTATCACATTAAAAGATGGGAGGGGGGAATAATTGTGAGTGAAGGATCGAACACGAAAGATAGTTTGACCTCCTTCATGATTTTCATTCCATAAATATTAAATTAAATTAAATGGAGCAAACAAACAAATGGACTTTAATATGAATGGAATTAATTGAGTAGAAGATACACCTTCCCCACCACCATCATCAACTATGATTCATGATTATATTTTTTTTCCTTTTCTCCATCCCTCTCACTTAATTTCCACCATTCTTTTTCATTGCCAATGGATACATGTATATATGCCGCTTTCCAATCATCAAATTCTTCCCTTTCATTCCACCACTTTCCACTCTCCTCTTTTTACCAAACACAAATAAATAACCACCACAATAATAATAAATAGTGTATGTTGTTTATAATGTATGTGACATTTATCTTTAATTGACTCAATGTTGAAAACTACTAGGCCTATTGGGCTCATCCGAAAAATCAGTAAACTATTGAACTATTTGGGCTCTTAGCTAAGGTAGTGTTGAGCATTACTCAATTGCAATAATCCAACACTTGACATACTCAGATCAAAGCACCTTAAATGTGATGTGAATGTTATGAATTCAAGAGAGAAAACTAGTTTTGTTAGGTTAAATAAATGCACTAATATTCAAAACATAAAAAATTGAACAAGTTATCTCCTACCTCATAGGATAGTGATTAAAGCATTTTCTTTATGACTAATTGATTATAAGTTTAAAATAAATAATTGAACAAAGTAAGAAAAAAAAAAAAAAAAAGCAGTTATCAATTAGCCAAAATAGTGATATGATAATCATACATATCTACATTTTTATAACATTCCTGATAAAGTCAAAAATAGATATACATATATTATGACCTTCATGACTTCCTACAATCAAACCCTCCCTAATTTTGGGATTAGAAAATGTGCACGAGCAAGATGGTATTCTCTCCCACCAATCCAAGCACCAGTTTGCGACCACGATATCTCCTCCCACTCAAGATTATCCTCCAAAACCTGCTCAATTTCAGAGCTCCAACAATATATAACCCCACATTTTCATAAAATATTCTAGGTAGATTAACTATTCAAATAAATTTTCTAAATTCTATAATATATAACAATAATGAGATGAAGAATAATGGAAGAAACGGCAGGGAAAGTTTACCTCTACATGTTCAACAGGCAATGGGATTCCAATACTCTGCATGCTTTTCTGAGGAAGAGGATGCTTACATCGTGACCATCGGAATATGTCCATCACAGTGCTTTCACCATCCACAACACTTCGTTCGCCATTACTAGAATGTGCGTTGCTAGTTTGAGGTTGCCCGGTTTCAGATCCGTGTGCATGAGATGCTGTTGTAGATTTCACTACCTTCTCTCCATTAAAGCAAAGTTCATACCTAAAACATAGCTCCATTAATAAGTTGGGAGATGTGATGGATAACACTACCTGCAGTTCATAGTTATGAACAAAACTAACTCACCAAAACTATTCAACTGGACATAACATGACAGTATTGTAAAAGAACAGCCAGGCAAGCATACTGGACTACAATAACACATATATCCAACCCCACGAGTTATTTCAATGATCGTATAAAAGCATATGAATGAGAAGTAGACTCAAGATGTAAGATGGAACTTCATCAAACCAGGGAAATAATACCCCATTAACTTACTGAGGTTTTATCGACATGCTATTTAATTGATAAAAATATAATTCATCTAGAAAGTTGGCCTTATATATTGGGTCAACCTCACGATAAGGTCCACATTAAAATTACATCTTTGCACATAGTAGTGCTTAAATCCATGCTGAACTAAAACAATGCACTGAGAGAGTACATATTAGTAGAAATATCACATAAACCATAAGGATCTTATGCCACACACTAATGTTACTACTAACCTATACATAAACCATTTTTCGTCTTTTAGAGTAACAGGAAGCAAGTTCATTACCTATCTTCTCTGAATGAACTTTTTTTGTTCTAACTTTCATCTGTAATAATAAGACTGTTTTTTTACACAAAATAGGGAAAAGAAGAGAAGCTGATTCGAATGTGCTGAACAGAAAGGGTAATGAAATGTGTTCAAACTAGACAGAAAATCTTCTAAGAATTTGATTCAAATTTAGCCCAAATAAATTACCTGCGGAAATGAGTTTCTACATATAGAACCTCCCCCTTCTTTAAGCGTGCAGATGTGAAGAGAGACTTTTTTAGACCTTTGTCAGCAACAGCACTGAGGCTATATTTCATCCTAAAGTAGACCAAAAATCAATAATAGATGAAAATGTCAAAGTAGAAATGACAAGTATTAAAGAATATAAAGAGTAACACAATATCAGGTAACTAGACTCTTAATTTTCATTCACGTGGAATTAGGGGAAACCAGATGGGACATCATAAAACAATTTAAACATAAAAAAACAGAAGATTGGCAATGAGAACGGTTTAATATGCAAAACACAAAGTATTTTATAAATGCACAAGCATAGGTAATTGATGGAAGCAGAAACCCAACTCACAATTTTCACATGAATCAATAATAATATTTTATTGCCTGAGAGACGATACATAATATGGGGACTTATATATCCCAAACCTTACAACCAAAAAGGAAATAGATCAAAAAAAACTAAAGCAATAATTCAATTAACTAAAACAGCGCCTTCGAATGCGTAATCAAATCAATCAAATCCATGCCGGCGATAACGATAGACCAACAGAGATTGAGATCCTCTCTCCGGAATCCGCTCCCTATCAGTAATGCAGCAACTGATATATCTATCCTTATTATGTTTTATTAGGTACGTCATCGAATGACAGTTAACATGCATATCTATTGTTATACAATTTTTATATAAGCAATGTCAATTGAATTTGATAAGTAATTTTCACAGGAAAGCATGATAAAATTCTTTTATATAGTATTCCTAATCAAACACTTGCATAAAAATCAATACCAACATAATATGCCTTAACCACATGTTCTTCCTCCAACTTTCCCAAGTAAAAGAATTTTCACTCTGACACATAAAAAGAGAGTATAAACATTTGAAAAAAGATTATACTAACTGAATGAGGCTACTATTGGTAGTTAGAAAAAATTCACTCAAAAGAACACCAAATCAGTCAAACCAAGAGCTATTGAAATACTACTAGTACATGATTTTAAAAACACATGAGATGAATTTATGTGTAACATACCAAGGCTCCATGCATAGGTTGAACTGAATTGTTACTTCACGTACAAACCTTTGTTGATGTAGAGCATTCTGGAGACACATAGAGGTGGGGGTGGACGTTAGATCAAGCACTTTTACACAGTTCAAAGTTTACAGCGATATAAATATCAATAGAAATGCAAGTGAAGCATCCCTTATCTTCATAATAAAAGCAAGCCGATTGTCAAGCACTGTGGCTGGAAAATTGTAGCGTGTGAAATCTTGTACTTATCAGAATGATATATGAGGCCTAAAATTTCTTACATCAGAATGCATTGTATTGAAATATCAACATACACTATTGTGAGACATATTACAGAAGATACAAGTCCTAGGGATGATGGATCTTTATTACAGAAAGACAACCCAAATACAACACAAGCACATTGAAGCAAATAAGAGAACATATAGAATCCAGAAGCCCCTGAAATAGAGATTTTTTCTTTCAACCATTGTTAATACGGTATATAAGGACCGCTACTACAAATACCTATAGTAAATGAGAGAGAAATCTACTAGGTCAGAAATACTATAGATGCAAGATAGATTACAACTTTATAAAGCTTTATAGACTAAGAGATAGATAGTATGGTATAAAAATGAATTTTCCCCAGTTCTGTTGCTATCATGGGCCTTACGCAATCTCTGCAAGTAATCCTTCCACCAAAGAAGCAATATAAAATTGAGAATGTCATTTTGCAATACATAATTAAGATAATTCACCAATTAGAGAACCATATTGTCCTTGAACTGCAAATTAACCTAATAATAAACCTGGAACATAAAGTGTCTGGAAGCTCAAACAAACACCATATCTGACACAATTTAAACAGCATAATTAGGCAACCATCAAAGATACTTGGTTTTTAACCTAATATCAAGTAATGAGAATCGTGAATAATCAGACGCAAAATGAAGTCTAAATACAATAATGGAAGGAAAATGTGGCATATATCACAACCCTCCACCTATGCAAGTAAAGAATAAACAACATGTATCTAAAATTCAAGCTACCATTTAAACCCAAAAAACATAAGTAGAGCATTTCAGATTGGTAGCTATGGAACTCCCCATTTGCTTTTGAATATCTCTGCATATGTACAGAAGTACACACTACACATTGAAATAAAATAGATACAAAATCACAATGGAATTACCGAAGCTGTGGCTCTTGTCGTCATTGCCTGCTCCACAGCCACTGGAGCTAAAGTGGGATCCACAGTTGATGAATGTGTAAGACAAGATTCAAGAACAACAATTCCACCTCCTTTCTGGTGTGCGTGCAAAGATCAACATATGTTATTAAGTTGTTAATAAATAGCTGAGAGAGCAAAGGCAAATGTGAAAATACATAGCAACAACCTTCACGATGCAACATCCCTCGACACAATAACTGCATCCAATCACAGCACCCCATGCACGTGAACGGACATTATTCCTCAGTGTAGAAATATAACCTAAAGAATATAATGAATGAAGTCAATATAACACACAAAAATAGAATAAAATAAATCCACACTCTTCAATTCAAGAAGTCAACTTCCTCTCCCAGGATGTAATGTTTTCACACATCAACAAGATACTGTTCAGCACAGAAACATTATGGATTGTACCGACTGTGGCTTTCTCATGTTTTCAGAAATTAAAGTAAAACATGAAAAATATATTATTCAAACAGTAAGGAGAAAGAGCACTAAATATGTATACTAGCTTAACAAACTCGCCAAATACTAACTTCTTCTCTCCACCCATGTTCCATCACATAAGGGCCATAGATGCCTGTAAATATGCTTCAGGTGAAATACACAGATATTGCAATAAAACTGTTTAAATGTAGTAGAAAGACATAGTAGAGGAAGAATTCTTGGTACTCATTTTTGTGTGTATTAAATCAATTGTACAATGTTCTCTCTTTATAGAGATGAGGGTTACAAAATAAGGAAATAAATCAATCTAATAAATTAAGGATTTGATTTGGATCCTATCTTGTGATTGATTCTTTCCACCATTGTGATTGATTCTTTCCAACACTCCCCCTCAAGTTAAGTATCGGGATTGCCGATATTTAACTTGCCTAGGATATCCGAAAGACTCTTAGAATCCACTGCTTTGGTCAGAATGTCAGCCAGCTGATTTTTCGGGGAGACTTATGGAAGAGCAATTGTACCATCCTCAATCTTTTCCTTTATAAAGTGCCGATCAACCTCCACATGTTTTGTCCGATCGTGTTGGACAGGGTTGCTGGAGATGCTTATAGCAGCTTTGTTATCACAAAGAAGTCGACAAGTTTTTCCAGAGAACAGGCCAAGTTCCTTCATCAGTTTCCTTAACCATAAGACTTCAGTTAGACCGCTCTTAATTCCTCTAAATTCAGCTTCTGCATTGGATAGTGCAACCACCTTTTGTTTCTTACTTCTCCATGAAACGAGATTTCCCCCGACAAGAGCAAAGTAACCGGCAGTAGATCTCCTATCGACAGGGTTTCCTGCCCAGTCTGCATCTGTGTAAGCCTGGATCTCAAGATTGTCAGATCTTTTGAAGAAGATGCCAAAATCGAAGGTTCCCTTTAGATATTTAACTATCCTCAGGGCAGCCTCCATATGATCAGTTTGAGGATGGTGCATGAACTGACTCACAATTCCAACAGCATACGATATGTCTGGCCGGGAGTGAGAGAGATAGATGAGGAGCCCCACAAGTCGTTGATATTGACCGCGATCGACCAATTCGGCTCCTTCTCTGATCCGGAGCCCATGGTTGACAATTATTGGAGTTGCGGCTGTTTTACAATCTAGAAGACCAGTTTCAACAATAAGATCAAGTGTATACTTTTTCTGACTGATAAAAATACCTTGCTTTGACCTAAGAACCTCAATGCCAAGGAAATATTTCAGCCATCCCAAATCCTTCATCTCAAATTCCTTGAACAGGTTTGCTCTTAACTTGCCAATTTCTTCTGTATCATTCCCCGTTAAGATCATGTCGTCGACATAGATGATAAGACATGTGAGGAGGTTCCCTCTTCGTTTGATAAAGAGAGTGTGATCAGGGTTGCTTTGCAGGAAACCCAATTTCTTCATAACGGCTATAAATCTCCCAAACCAGGCTCTAGGAGATTGCTTGAGACCATAGAGAGTCTTTTTGAGCCTGCAGACTTCACCTTTCCTAAATTCATGAGAAAAACCGGGAGGCGGAAGCATGTAGGCTTCTTCTTTCAGATCTCCATGTAAGAAGGCATTTGTCGAACTGATGGAGGGCCCAATCTTTAGACGCAGCAATAGATAACAAAACCCTAACTGTATTCATCTTGGCCACTGGAGAGAAAGTCTCGGAATAGTCAATACCATAGGTCTGAGTGTACCCTTTCGCGACCAACCGAGCCTTATATCGCTCAATGGATCCATCTGGTTTCCTTTTAATGGTGAAAACCCACCTACAACCAATAGGTTTCTTTCCCTCAGGTAGTTGGCATTTATCATAGGTGTTAGTTCTGGCAAGAGCATCCATCTCTTTCTGAATCACTTCTCTCCAGTGTGGAATTCTCATAGCTTCCACCTCAGAGGGAGGTATCTCCTCAGTATACAAGGACTTTTCATAGGTTGTGGCTTCTTTTGAGAGGTTGGCTCTGACAATGGAACCAATAGGGTACTTGCTCTTTTGACTCTCTTTTTCAGGAGAATATCGTTTAGGAGGTATGCCTCTTGTGCTCCGGGGTGGAAGTACATATTGTTCCTGCAAAACAGTCTCAGGTTCTTGTTCCCTTAATTCACCGGGTAAATCTGAAGTGGGTAAATCAGAGGTGGGTAAATCAGAAGTGGAGGAAGAAGTGTTACCATTATTATCCGGGGATATCAGGATTTCAGGAGACCTTGAAAGTGACACCTCGAGCTCGGGTTGTACTGGATCAACTGAGGGTTGATCAGATTGTATGTGCAGAGGATCAGAAGAAGGAATAGGAAAATTGATTAGCCAATTTATGGGGTCAATAGCTTCCTTTTTGTTCTCCCCCTGACCACCAAAATGGCTTCTGTAGAAATACTCGGTTTCAAGAAAGTCACAATGAATGGTAGTAATAACCTGCCTGGTTTTTGGATTATGTCACCGATACCCTTTCTGATTTACCCCATATCCCACGAATACACATTTTTCGGCACACGGCGAGAATTTGGTTCGCTCGTGTTTTGGAATGTGTACAAAAACTGAACAACCAAAAATTCTAGGCTCGAGAGTAAGGGCTGAAGGAATGGTAACATGGGAAGAGAGATGTTGAAGAGGGGTTTGAAATTGGAGAACCTTGGTTGGTAGTCTGTTTAGAAGATAGACACTGGTTGCAACTGCTTCTGGCCATAAACTGGTGGGAACACAAGACTCAATCATAATGGCACGGGTCATTTCTAGAATGATCCTATTTTTCCTTTCTATGACCCCATTTTGTTCGGGGGTATAGGGACAGGAGGTTTGGTGTATTATGCCTTTTTGTTGACAGAAGTTGAGTACAGAGGAATTAACGAACTCCCGGCCGTTATCAGAACGGAGAATTTGAATTTTCTCGTTAAATTGAGTTTGGACCATGGAATAAAACAGAGTTAATTTTTCGAAAACTTGGGATTTGTTCTCTAAAAAATAAATCCACGTCATCCTAGAACAATCATCAACAAACAAGAGAAAGTATTTAAAACAACTACCACCCAAAATTGGAGCAGGTCCCCACACATCAGAGTAAACAAGAGAAAATATATGATCAACTCTTTTATTCTTAGGTCGGAAAGAATATCTGTGGCTTTTGGCCATAACACAAGTATCGCAAGAAAAAATAGAGTTTTGAACTAAATCAGGAAACAGTAATTTCAAATACCCTCTAGAAGGATGACCCAACCTCCTATGCCACAACCACAGGTTTTTATTAGCTGAATAAGTGAGTAATGCAGTACCATTCTGCTCAACCTCATCGACACAGTACAATCCCTGCTTCTTAGTGCCACGCCCAATGATCTTCTTCGTCCTGATATCCTGCAAGATACAAAAGGACGGGTGTATGAGGAGTGTACAGTTTAAATCACGAGTAATATGGCTAATGGATAAGAGTTTGTGTGAGAGAGAAGGAACAAATAGGCAATTAGACAGGTATAAGGACGGGGATATTTGAATAGTGCCAGATCCTACTACCTTTATCAAGTCACCACTAGCAGTTTGGATATGGGTTTTAGTGGGTTTTGAGAGGTTTAAAAAATCTTTTCTATCAAAGGACATAGTATCTGTAGCTCCACAATCGAAAATTCATCCTTGAAAAAAAGGTTTCGGTATGGATTTAATTTTGCAGGTATAATTACATAAGGATGGGTGGTTGTTTAGTTTATTAAATGGATGGGGGGCTGAATTAAGGGAATTAAAAATCCAGGGACTATTTTGCAAACAACCATATTTAGGGGGAGAATTAGGGTTTGGATTGAATCCAAACCCTTTACCTTCGAGCACCATCGATCTCCCCTCCTCTCCGTGCGAATTCGTCGCCCCCTCACCATCACCGGCGACCGTCACCCCCGGTACTATGTCTGAGCCATCCAACCAGCCACCGAAGCCGCCTAGCGTCGCACGGTCCCGATTCGCACGGCCGCCGTCTCCAGTGGCGCCGCCATCTTCTCCAGCGAATCGGCCGCCGTCTGCCCTGGCGAACCAACCGCTGGTCCTCACCTCTGCACGGCCGCAATTCGCACGGCCGCCGTCAGCGAATCGTCTGCCTTCCCCGGCGAATCGAGCGCCCGCCGCTGCACCACCAAATCCTACATCTCCTCCTGGACTGGCGGCGGCGATTGAAGCATCGGACCGGTGTGGTTCGGTTCTCTTGCCGCCGGCCGAACTGACTGCGACGTTTCCTTTCGCCGTTTTCCGTCCGTCATCCCACCATTCTGGATAGCCCACAATTTGGAAGCACTGCTCTCTTGTGTGTTTTCGCATCCCACAGTGCGTGCACATAAGTTTGGATCTATCGATTTTGGCCCTGGGATTTGTCCGTCGATTCTGTCCGCCGCGGTTGGAGGTCGTCGCAAACCCGGTGCCGATCTGCAACTCGGGTTCCGTCGGCTGCAATATCTGAAGCCGAGCAGCTTCTCGCCGGACCCTCGAGAAGGCAGATTCCGGTGCGGGGAGTGGCGTCTCCTTGAGTATATCACGGCGAATTCCGTCCAGCTTCGAGTCAAGCCCAGACAGAAATTGGAACAACCTCCTTTGGGCTAGCACCTGCTGATATGTCCGGATGCCTTTATCGCAGCAGCTGAACGGGTTTGGCTCTCGTTGATCGATATTGAGCCAAATTCCTTGAAGCTCAGCCCAATAGCTTTCAAGGGTTCTCTCTCCCTGAACGACCTTATTTGCCTTTACTTCGAGGTCGTACGTTTGTAGCGGATCGGGTGCAGTCCTGTAGGTTGTTGCCAAGCTATCCCAGATAGCCTTGGCTGTTTGGTGTTGTGCAAAACTTGAGACTAGTTTAGTCTCCATGTTATTGAGGATCCAGGCGAAGACAGTGAGATCGTCGATTTCCCACTGCACATAATCGGCTTCTCCTTTCTTTGGTGGCGGGGGGTCACCTGTGATGTGTTTGGTTTTCCCCCTACTTCCGATCGAGACCTTCATCAGCCTGGACCAAATTGGATAGTTGTTGTCATCCAATTTGAATCCAAGGCTGATATTCTCATTGTTTCTGGTTGTTTGTTGAGCTACTAGATCCTTTGCGTCTGACATGTTTGTTTTGATCTGGTTGCAGGTTGAGGGCTGATTTGGGTGATGGTTTTGCCTTGATCAAGGCTGGATGGACGAGATTGGTAGGCGATGATGAGTATTTTCTGAGCCAACAAGTATTTTTTTTTTTTGTTTGGGTTTGGATTTTGGGTTAACAGAGCCAGGAATTTAATCCTGCTCTGATACCATGTTTAAATGTAGTAGAAAGACATGGTAGAGGAAGAATTCTTGGTACTCATTTTTTGTGTGTATTAAATCAATTGTACAATGTTCTCTCTTTATAGAGATGAGGGATACAAAATAAGGAAATAAATCAATCTAATAAATTAAGGATTTGATTTGGATCCTATCTTGTGATTGATTCTTTCCACCATTGTGATTGATTCTTTCCAACAAAAACAATAAATAGTGTTTTTATAGGTGAGCTAACGAAAGCACCAGGAGGATGGCCTGTGATTCACTAGCTGCAACACACTATAATAACTAATAAGTGGATACTAAAAGGTGGACATCTTGTCAGAGTTGAATGAAATTAAAACCCCATAGCCTGTATTCAGAACAGGTAAAAATAATAAGATCATAGAATCCCACTAGGGAATCTTGTCCTATTGCCATCCAGACCAAATAAATTGTTCAATGAACAGCAACCCCTCCCTCTCTTCCACCATGTTATGATACTTATATTGACCCAGGGTTCAACAAAGGTTTACATTGACAAGCATTTAATTTAACTGTCAGTGTTCAGGGCCTATGACATCTGGAGAAAACATCAGTTGAAAGAGCATGAACCATCTTACTGAAATACTGAATATTTATGGAACATACAATCTTGCGGTGGCAGTACTCTGATAGTAGCCCTTAACTCCTGAGTAGCAGATGGAGGGGGAGATGCCGTTAGGCGACAATATCCAACATGCATAAGAACTGAAAAGAATTGCTTAATGTTAGTTAATGTTACACCAAGTAACTTCTGGATCATTCAACATAAGAAAGCTGTAATATATGTCAATGTGGATACCAGCCACCAAATCAGAGTCAACCGTGTAGACATCAGTTCCCCAAAGCTGTCCACCCCTCACCTGCATGGGGAGCATTCAGGAGCTCAAAAAAAAGATAATTTTCTCTTTGGGGAAAGGTGGATCTTTTCAAGGAAAATAGTATCTTTTTAAGTAAATACATCATTTGGAGAAGAAGATGCACAACTTGCATACATGGGAAGAGTGATTCTGAAAAGCTACTAAGCATTCGGTGTGTCAGGAAGAAGATATAAATTATGACAAATTAGGGCATCAGGATGAAAGAATAGGAACCAACTAATGAAAGGAGATCTAAAACACATAAAGAAAATATCTACTCTACTTCTAATTTTGACTATTAAAGTAGAATAAAGTCATTTACACACAGACCTTGTACAACAGCCAAAAATACTAGTAAGGAAATCGTAGAGAAGAAATGGGTGTTTTATGATGTAATAGACATAAGAATGACAAATATAGAAGGCATATAGATCTCATGCAAGAATAAATTTTAATAATGATGGGAGATCTAGATATACAAGCAGAAAAGGTAAAGTAACAGGAACACACAAATGCTCATACTTGGCAATTAGTAGCAGAAACGTGTTCTGCTGGTATGCAAATCTCCAAAGTAGGGCCATCTTGAGTGCCATCGCACCCTTTGTCGGCTTGTGATGATTCATACTCCTTCCACAATTTCATGAGTTCTTGCATGCATTTACCAATTCTATAAACAACACAAGACACGCCCGCTTTACCTGCAAATAGAAACAGTTTTCACAGTTCTCTTATTCATGGAACTCTCATCTAAGTAAAACAGAAAAAGCAAACCACCCAGTGGACTGCCGAGCTACAATTCCAATGACACAGGAGCAGGATTCTCCAAAAAGCACATCCAAGTGAATTATGAGAGAGAAAGGTTGCAATCATCCAGTTCAGTCAAACTAATTAAGAATTCCTGCTTAACAAATCAATTTGAATATTTACCTTGTGACCTGCACAAAAGTCAAAACAGAGAAAAGTTAGGCAGGTCCCTGCAAAAGAAGTTGAGCAAAGACATAACGCAGTACACCAACACATTCAAGTGTAGATACATGAACGAACAATCAAAGAAAGTCACAATTAACAAAATTGCAAAGGCTAAGTGATACAATATAACCATGATATTCAGTTACCAGTGCTCTCAACCATACCATAGAAGGACTTCATGATATGCAGAATTACATGATTTTATCATGAACTGAGAAAGTAATCATAGAAAGCTAGCATAAAATACAACCAAAGCAGGGATAAAGGGAATGAAAGGGAGATGTGGAAATCCAATAGAAGTAAAATCTGCCCCTTCTTCAGAAAGGTTTTACATAACTCTCCTCGGTGAAAAGGAAACTCAAGTCATTTTTCAATTACCAAATATTGTTCTAAGTTGTAGCATATGAACTTTTACAAAGATATAAATGAAAGCTTCTTCATCTATTAATTACAACTTGAATATTTGTGTAGCTGGTTAAAGCGGCTTAGTTTCAAACAAGAATTCGTGCGAGAAGGCAATAGAGAGAACAAATTCATTGTTAAAAGGAAAGGTAAATGAAGGTTTTTACTCTTTTCACCTATAAAATCATATCTTTTTTCTCTCTCTTGTACTAACAAAATTAATATATATTACTCATTGTAACACCCCACCCCTCAGGACCCAAACAAGCTCACCCGAGGTCGGCCACGTTACCCACCAATGGCTTTGTCTAACATTTAGACTAACGGCTGACCTCACAGACCAACAGAATTCTTTACCAGCATAGTTTGCCCTTACTCACATGCACTCTGAGAAATTTTGTAAGAGGTCACCCATGATAGTTCAACCCCAAGTCAAAAACGCTTAATTTGGGGTTTTCCTAAAAGGTTTATTTAATAACTATTTAATAACTTGAGATTTGATTACTCTGAACTCATAGAGAAACCGACATAAGAAAAAATAAAGCTAAAGGGTTGTGGACTTGAGTCCACAAAGGGAAGAAAGTATTGATATTTGGTTCTCAGACACTTTACTGGTTCATTTGTTCTACTTAAAAACTAATGCAAGTAGCAACAGCTCCTTCATATGAAGAATAGAAGCACAATAGCTTCTTGCAAGAAAGTTCTCAAATGCTACAACGAATGACAAACCATGAAAATCATTTTTCCAGCAAAGTTTGGATGTTATACATGATTAACTAAATATGGGAATGAAGTGCAAAAGCATATCAAAAGATAAATGTATACATAAGGAATCAAAATCTTTCACCTCCATGCAATAAGCGCACTCACATTGCAAAGCTATCAAAGTGGAAATGGAAAGAAAAATAAAGGTATACCCTTGATTATCATTGGCACCAGATCGAAAACGTGAATCACGATTTCCAAGTTGAGGACTGCCTCTCGGCCTCAGCATTCTCTTTCTCTGCTGGACCCCACAACTGAAGACTTCTCTTTCCCGTTCAGTACCTCCTTCAACATGTACGCTGTCTTCTAGTTCTTTTTCTTGATACCTAATGTGTTTATCAGGTCTCTCTGGTTCTAATTCAGCATCCCTTTCATTCTTCTTGTCTCTCCCCTTCCTTTCAGCATTCATCCCGTTATCATGCTCTTTTTCCTTTGTTTTTAGAGTGGAGTTTTCCTGTTCACTAGATTTTCCAGGAATCTCAACTAGCTCCTTCTCAATGTGAGAAGCCTCTTTGTCTGAACCACTCCACAACTCCGTAACATTATCCTTTTCATTGAATTTTTCCTTCTCTTTCTGAGGTTCTTTCTTTTCACATCCCCACTTTTCAGACTCTCTGTCTTCTTTTCCCACATTTTTGTTTTCATTACTGTTATTACCATTCTTCAATTTCTTCCATTGTTGAATAGTTTCTTTAATTATATCAAAACTTTCTTTATCTCTTTTTCCCCTATCCCAGTGCTTCCCTTCTATCTGCTTACTATCCTTGTCTTTGAGTTCATCATCCCCTTTTGCATCGATCTTGTTCTTCCCAACTGCTTCACAAGTTTTATCATGCTCTTTCTTCTTTAGTTCTA